>PISX010005909.1:0-102757 GCA_004024625.1 Mellivora capensis
AAAAAAAAGAAAAAAAAATAAAAGCTCAAAATACGAAAACAAAAAACAAAACCCAAAATAAAAGCTCAAAATACGGTCAGGCAGAAGCCTCAATTTCACCCACGCATAGACTCAAAGCCAAGTGCCTTGCCCACAATTTCATTGTTGGAGGGGGGGAGGTGTCTTGGCCACATACTGTGCCACACCGACCCCAGAAGAAATTTCTTTCTTTTAGAGATGATCTACTTATTTCTTGACAGAGTAACAGCACAAGCGGGCAGAGCGGCAGGCAAAGGGAAAGGGAAAAGCCGGCTCCTGCTGAGCAGGGAGCCCCAGGCGGGGTCCATCCCAGGACAACCCGGATCCCGTCCTGGTCCGAGCCGAAGGCAGCCGCTCAACCAGCAGAGCCACCCAGGCATCCCCTGAGCAAGTTTCTTTCTTTCTCTCTCTCTCTTTTTAAAAAGATTTTATTTTTATTTATTTGACAGAGAGAGAGATCACAGGTAGGCAGAGACGCAGGCAGAGAGAGAGAGAGAGAGGAAGGAAGCAGGCTCCCCACTGAGAAGAGAGCCCGATGCGGGGCTGGATCCCAGGACCCTGAGATCGTGACCGGAGCGGAAGGCAGAGTCTTAACCCACTGAGCCACCCAGGCGCCCCACCTGAGCAAATTTCTTTTCTTTTCTTTTTTTAAGATTTTATTTATTTATCTGACAGAGAGAGATCACAGTAGACAGAGAGGCAGGCAGAGAGAGAGAGAGGGAAGCAGGCTCCCTGCTAAGCAGAGAGCCCGATGCGGGACTCGATCCCAGGACCCTGAGATCATGACCTGAGCCGAAGGCAGTGGCTTAACCCACTGAGCCACCCAGGCACCCCTGAACAAATTTCTTTTTTATTTTATTTTATTTTATTTATTTATTTGACAGAGAGAACACAAGTAGGCAGATCACAGGCAAAGAGAGGAGGAAGCAGACTCCCTGAGGAGCAGAGAGCCTGATGTGAGGCTTGATCCCAGGACCCTGAGATCATGACCTGAGCTGAAGGCAGGGGCTTAACCCTCTGAGCCACCCAGGCGCCCCACCCCTGAACAAATTTCTTTTTTTGTTTTTTTTTAAAGATTTTACTTATTTACTTATTTGACAGCGAGAGATCACAAGTAGGCAGAGAGGCAGGCAGAGAGAGGAGGAAGCAGGCTCCTCGCTTGAGCAGAGAGCCCGATGCGGGACTCGATCCCAGGACCCTGAGATCATGACCTGAGCCGAAGGCAGAGGCTTTAGCCCACTGAGCCACCGAGGCGCCCCCTTGAACAAATTTCTTATTCAAACTTTAAAACGGGGTGTTTCTGAGAGCATTAAGTTTAGCTCACAGTGTGAAGAAAGCACGACAAACCGCCCTGGCCTCCAACCTGCTGCGCCGATTTCCTCTCAGTGGGAACAAAGGAAGCACTCACTCAGGCGGCACGCGGTATCTAGCCAGGTCCCGCCCTTCACCTAAGCCCCTGCGCAGATTGAGGCCGACGGAGCTAAGCGCCAGGCGCGCATGACGTATAACGATCGACGGTGCGTGATGACGCCAGGGCGTGCGCTCGGTGGCTCGTAGGGGAAGATGGCGGCTGCTCCTTTGGAAGAGAGGGATTGAGACGGGTGGAGGTAAAAGGCTAGGCGGAAGAGACGTTCTCGACAGTGAAGACAAACCCTTCGCTCACTATTCATTAGGAGCTCTGCTCAGCGCCGGACGGTGAGTGCAGCGGCGGCACAGGACCCTTCGCCTGCAGCAGGCGGCGGCACTTTCCGCCATTTTCAAGCTCGGCCGTTGCGTGCTTTGGGAGCCTGGTGGGGCGCCTGGGGACAGGTTGGGAGAACTGGGAGGATCGTCGTCGGGAGGGCCCTTTGAGGCTACTTCGAGGTTTAGGGGAGGGAGCTGGAGGCTTGAGGCAGAGCGGGGAAGGAGGGCAGGGTAGGACTAAGGCTCCCAACTAGGAACCGGTGGCGACAAGAAGACGGAGGTAGTGTAGGCCACGGATAAGACGTAAAGTTTGGAGAAGGGAAACGCGTTAAACAGATTTGGGGCGGGAGTAGAAGGGGTTGAGCCGAGAGTTGAATGGTACGTGGCTTTGGTTGGTTCAAGGGGTCTCGGGAAGTGAATGCGAAACCTGTGAAACAGCGGTAGGTTTAGCCTTGATATTATCGTGGCTTGAAATTGGTGTTTGTAACAGGGATGAATCCACAGTTTGACAGGCAAAAACCCTCCTCCTTTGGAAAAGTTACATTCCTGTTTTGTTTGCTTTAGATCATGCTACTTGTCAGTGTCCCTTCAGCAACTCCCTCCAGATCTCCGGTTTTAAATTGCTTTCTGATAACCAGATATTTTAGGATCTTAGAAAACTTTATTATTATTTTTTAAGAAAAGAAAATAAATATTGATACTAGGTTGTTGTAACCCTCGTGGTTAGTGGCCCTTCCGTGGAAAGAGAAAGGTGGGTCGATAGGGAATTCCGTAATTGGATCAGTTTAAATCAGATCATAAAAGTTACTTGTAGAAAGCCTGTCAATGTTTTCAAGTAATTTATGCACATATGACATTACGTTAACTGTTCAGGAATTTAGGAAGACGTTCGAGTGTGAACAAAAAAGCCCGCGGAACACCTCTTGAGAGCGCTGAGTTGATTTTTAAGGACGCTCTGGAAATCTGGTCCACGCAGTATTTTTTGCCTGTGAGCGTAATGCGGTTGCAGGTCTATTTAATTGAAACAAAACTTTTAGAGACTGTTAGTTAAAAGGAAGCATGTTAATTGTTCCCATGGTGGCATTTTTCTTTTCCTAATCTTAATTGCATTTGACACCCATTTTTAATCACCATAAGATACTTTTTGCCCTTTTTAATGGTCTCTTTGCCTAAAAGATGAAATACTGTATCGATTTGAGTTTGTGCAGAGGTTTGAAGTTAGATATTTAGCATATTTTATTGAAATTTACAGAAAAATTTTATCTTTTTGTACTAGTGGTAAGAGTATTGGTAGGAAGTTGGCCTTATATCACAATGAGTTAGTTACAAATAAATTTCTATCTATGATGTTGATGACTTAACTTGCATTATTTGGTTGGTGAAAAATATTAAAAGGTCAGATTTTGCCATCACAGTTGTTCTTGACCTACGGCTTTAATTACACTTTTACTAACCCCTTAAGGTGCTTATTCATAGTTCTCTTTGCTACGTAATGTCCACATTTTTCACATTACTTTGGGAAAAACACGTTATTTATTGCCCACATTCAGACTGTTTCATATTTCTGAATAAGGAAGTAAGGTCATAATAAAGCATGCTTGCTTTCTTGCTTTCTTTCTAAAGATTTTATTTATTTAAGAGAGAAAGAGCGCACGAAGTGGGAGTTGGGGGTATAGGGAGAATCTCACTCCCTACTGAGCAGGGAGTGGAAGGCAGAAGCTTAACTTGCTGAGCCACCCAGGTACCCCATAGTAAAGCTTTAAAACTAGAACATATATATTGACAGAAATACTAGTGAAAGTCTTTCACTTATAAATATACATACGGAGTCCTTTTGAGATTGCCTGGCAAAAAATTAGGACTTTTGTGACTGTTTTTAGATAAAGTAGTATTGTAGTCTGCAGATTAGAAATATTCATTATCAAAGTAAATTTACTTAAATTCATAAACTTAACACTTGTTTAGGCATTTCAGATTTGTTGTAAAATTCTGGATTTTCCTTAGTTTTCTGTCAAACATTATTCCAAGATTTTATTTGTTGAAACATTTCTTTTTTTTTTAAGATTTTATTTATTTGACACAGAGAGAGAGAGAGAGAGAGAGAGAGAGAGACACCACAAGTAGGCAGAGAGGCAGGCAAAGAGAGAGTGGGGGAAGCAGGTTCCCTGCTGAATAGAGAGCCTGATTCAGGGCTCCATCCCCAAACCCTGATATTACCACCTGAGTTGAAGGCAGAGGCTTAACCCACTGAGCCACCCAGGCGTCCCTGTTTGTCGAAACTTTAGCTTGTGGATTTGTGTGTGTCTATGTGTGTTTGTGTGTGGAATGGTGTAAGTTTCTCTGTTGCTGTAATGTGTTGTGTGATAAGTAAGTTGCCAGACCATAGTTTTAATGCTGAAAGATATTTGATCTTTGTCTTTGACAGTGACGTAAGTTAAAACCTTTTCTCCTTGAACACACTCTGGTTGATAACATTTCTGTCCCCGTTGCAAAAGACTTACATTAACATTGGTCTTAGACACAGAAGCTTCTAAGTATTTGGAAAAGTCTTACCTGCATTACTCTCTTCCTTTCTGGTCCTTGAACATTTTATGTAGTATTTTCTGTTGGAGGACTGACTTCATAATGTTTTTATTGTACCTTATATTCATAATTTGAGTGCTTATAAATTCTCAGAGCCTGGTTAGTATTGGAAAGGGCATGGCTTTCAGCAGCAGACAGGCTTAGGTTTGAGGGCCAGGTTCACCACTAGCCAGCCGTTTTTTTTTTTTTTTTTTTTTATTCGACAGAGGGAGAGAGCTCTTGTGAGCACAAGCAGGGAGAGCAGCAGAGGGAGAGGGAGAAGCAGGCTCCCCACTGAGCAGAGAGCCCTGCAAGGGGCTTGACCCCAGAACCCTGGGATTATGACCTGAGCCACCCAGGCTCCCCTAGCCAGCTTTTTTATATTGGGTCAATTAAACTCTGAACTTCAGTTTCCTTGTATGTAAAAATGGTAATTATTGTAATAGTTATTTCTTTTGTTTTTGTTTTTTTAAAGATTTTATTTATTTATTTGACAGAGATCACAAGTAGGCAGAGAGGCAGGTAGAGAGAGAGTGGGGGGGCTGGGGAAGCAGGCTCCCTGCTGAGCAGAGAGCCAGATGTGGGGGATGTGGGGCTCGATCCCAGGACTCTGGGATCACAACCTGAGCCGAAGGCAGAGGCTTTAACCCACTGAGCCACCCAGGCGCCCCATGTAATAGTTATTTCATAGGTGAAAGAAAGTGATAACGTAGTAAGCATTTATTAAATTTTGGCATTTTTTTCTTTCTGTGACTTGAATTTAATTGGCTAATTCATTTTTCAGGTTTTTTTTTTGATGTATGATCGAAATGTAACATGATATTAGTTCGAGGTATTTGTATATATTGTAATATTTGTATATGTTGTATATTGTATATATATTTGTATACTTGTAAAATATATACTATTTGTATATATTGTAGAATATATACAATTTGTATATATTGTAAAATGTTCAATTAGTGTAGTTTATATCTTATAGATTTTATTTATTTATTTGACAGAGATCACAAGTAGGCAGAGAGGCGTGGGGAGGGGGGCAGGCGGGAAGCAGGCTTCTTGCTGAGCAGAGAGCCCAATGTGGGACTCGATCCCAGGACCCTGGGATCATGACCTGAGCTGAAGGCAGAGGCTTTAACGCACTGAGCTACCCAGGCGCCCCACCAATTTTTTTTTCTTTTGGTAACTTAAGATCTACTCTCAGCATCTTTCATATATGCAATATGGTATTATTAACTATAGTCACAATGTTGTACCTTACATCCCCATGACTGACTTATTTTTTTATAACTGGAAGTTTCTACACTTGACCCCCTTTACCTATTTTGCCTCCCCACCTCCTTTTCACGTTTTTTTTTTTTTAAAATTGAAGATTTTTATTTATTTATTTGACAAGCAGAGACCACAAGTAGGCAGAGAGGCAGGCAGAGAGAGAGAGAAGGAAGCAGGCTCCCTGTTGAGCAGAGAGCCGGACGTGGGGCTTGATCCCAGGACCCTGGGATCATGACCTGAGCTGAAGGCATAGGTTTAACCCACTGAGCCACCTAGGCGCCCCCAGTTTTTGTTTTTTTTTTAACATTTTATTGATTTATTTAACAGAGAGAGCCAGAGAGATCACAAGTAGGCAGTGAGGCAGGCAGACAGGGGGGAAGCAGGCTCCCCACTGAGCAGAGAGCCCGATGTGGGGCTGGATCCCAGGACCCTGAGATCACGACCCGAGCTGAAGGCATAGGTTTAACCCACTGAGCCACCCAGTTGCTCTCCTTTTCAGGTTTTTTTTTTTTTTTAATTTATTTATTTGTCAGAGACAGAGGGAGAGAGAGAGCGAGCACAGGCAGATAGAGTGGCAGGCAGAGGCAGAGGGAGAAGCAGACTCCCTGCCAAGCAAGGAGCCCGATGTGGGACTCGATCCCAGGACGCTGGGATCACGACCTGAACCGAAGGCAGCCGCTTAACCAACTGAGCCACCCAGGCGTCCCTCCTTTTCAGTTTTTAAAGTTTAACTCAGATATCTTTGTTAAAGACTAACGGTCTCATTTCTCTGCTAAACTGTTTCCTTTCTCTGTGTTATTAAAGCATTTTGTGCATACCTACTTGATGTATTTTGATTGTGTATCTTCTCCACTCCTTTGTGAACTCTTTGAAGGCAGATGTTTTATTGCCTTATATTTTTGTCTTTATAAAGCCTAGGCATAGATAGAGTGAGTTTTCTTTTTTTTTTTTTTAAAGGTTTTATTTATTTATTTGTCAGAGAGAGAGAGAGAGTGAGAGAGTGAGCACAGGCAGGCAGAGTGGCAGGCAGAAGCAGAGGGAGAAGCAGGCTCCCCGCTGAGCAAGGAGCCCGATGTGGGACGCTGGGATCCCAGGACGCTGGGATCATGACCTGAGCCGAAGGCAGCGGCTTAACAGACTGAGCCACCCAGGCGTCCCTAGAGAGGTGTTTTTTTTTTTTTTAAATTTTTTTTTTTTAATTTCTTTTCAGCGTAACAGAATTCATAGTTTTACACCACACCCAGTGCTCCATGCAATGCGTGCCCTAGAGTGAGTTTTCTATGAAAATTTTCCTCATGACTACTGGGATTCGTTCTCACACAGATATGGTTTATTTCTGCTCCTTGGCCTTTACCTAAGACCTCTTTGCTTGCCTCCCCTCTCTCAGACCATTCGTATTCTATCCATTCCTCAAAATCCAGGTAAATCTTATCCTATTAATGAGGTCTTCAGTGACTTTGTAACTCCTCTCTCCAGTTAACCTAGGGTCTGTGTGACTGCCTTCTGTTACTTTGTGTCCTGTAGTACTTGGCACCATGTCTTACCCATTTTGAGTAGGTTCTTGGATGGTAAGTGCTGGTGGAGTTTGTTATGGGAACCTGCTCTATTCACTGTCCCATTTAGTAAGATACTTTAAGGAGCAGTTTCCCCTTTTTTTTTGTATGTGGAATATTCTGATAAATTTTCCCCCATCTTTGTATATTATGGGAAATTGTAAACATCCAGAAAAGTTGAGAGAATGAACACCTATTACCCTCCATTTCGATTTACCTGTTAATAACGTTTAACTATTCTGCTTTAGCCCTCTTTCACTCCCCTCTCAACAGTCAGTTGAAATTAAATTGCATATATCAGGGGCGCCTGGGTGGCTCAGTGGGTTAAGGTTCTGCCTTCGGCTCAGGTCATGATCTTAGGGTCCTGGGATTAAGCCCTGCATCAGGCTCTCTGCTCAGCAGAGAGTCTGCTTCCCCCCTCTCTCTGCCTACTTGTGATCTCCCTCTCTCTCTCTGTCAAGTAAATTAAATAAAATCTTAAAAAAAAAAATTGCAGGGGCACCTGTGTGGCTCAGTGGGTTAAAGCCTCTGGCTTCGGCTCAGGTCATGATCCCAGGGTCCTGGGATCGAGCCCTGCATCGGGCTCTCTGCTCAGCGGGGGAACCTGCTTCTCTGCCTACTTGTGATCTCTGTCTGTCAAATAAATAAGTAAAAAAAAAATCTTTAAAAAAAAAAAGTATGAATCATGCTGTTTGTCCCCTAAATACCTCAGGATGCATCTCTTTAAAATAATGCCATTCTTCTACACTTGATACATTTTTATTTCAAACCAGACTCTACCTAAGGCAATATTAAAAACACAGTACCATTATTATGACTAAGGCAATTAGCATTAAGTATCTGGCACTGACTTATTTTTTAATTTTTATTATTTATTTTTATTATTTATTTCTTTTCTTTCTGTCTTTTTTTAAAGAGATTTCATTTAATTGTTTGAGAGAGAGAGAGTGAGCGAGCATGAGCTGAGGGGGGAGGCAGAGGGAGAGGGAGAAGCAGGCTCCTCTGTGAGCAGGAAGCCTATGCGGGGCTCAGTCCCAGGACCATGGGATCATGAGCTGAGCTGAAGGCATCCGCTTAACTGACTGGTGCCCCTGGCATTTACTTTTTATTTTATTTATTTTATTATTTTTTATGATTTTATCTATTTATTTGACAGAGAGGTCACAAGTAGGCAGAGAGGCAGGCAGAGAGAGGGGGAAACAGGCTCCCGGCTGAGCAGAGAGTCCGATGTGGGGCTCGACCCAGCACCCTGAGATCACGACCTGAGCCGAAGGCAGCGGCTCAACCCACTGAGCCACCCAGGCACCCCGGCATTGACTTTTTAAAGAATGTTCCACATTTAGAATTTTCTGATTGAATGCTTAAAATGTCATTTATTTTGTTTCTTTAATTCCTGTAAGGTAGAAGTTAAGTCTAGAGAGGCTTTATTAAATTTGGGTCAGATATGTTTGGCACAGATACTTCATAGGTGATGATATATAATTTATGTGGCCTTACATCCGGAACAACAGAATGTCTGGTTCTTCTCCTATTGAGGATCCATAAGTAAGGTGTTAGTTTGCCCCATTGTTTACCATGTTAAGTTTCCTTGTTTAGTGTGGTGTCCACCAAAAAACTTGGGGCGCCTGGGTGGCTCAGTGGGTTAACCCTCTGCCTTCGGCTCAGGTCATGATCTCAGGGTCCTGGGATCAAGCCCCACATTGGGCTCTCTGCTCAACAGGGAGCCTGCTTCCCCTTTTCTCTCTGTCTGCCTCTCTGCCTACTTGTGACCTCTCTCTCTCTCTGTCATATAAATAAATAAAATGTTAAAAAAAAAGTACAAAAAACTCCAATATACTTTTCATCACTATTCACTTATTAATATTTTGTCCCGTTTGCTTTTCTCTCCTTCACTTCATTCCTATTTTCTGCCATGCCATTCACAGATGTTATGCACCTTTTCCCCTAAAAACACCATTTTCTCTCTTTTTTTTTTTTTAAAGCGCAATGTGGGGCTTGAACTCATGACCTTGAGGTCAAGACCTCAATTAAGAACTCCCTATCATCACCTGTGAAGTGTCTGCATCAAACATACTTGGCCAAATTTAATCAAGCCCCTCCTGAGTCAGATGCTTAACTGACTGAGCCATCCAGGCGCCCCAGAATACCATTCTCTTAAATACCCACAGTGTTAACAAATTCTACATGCTTAACATTGATACAGTATCTTATATTCAGGCTTCAGATTTCTCCAGTTGTCTCAGCAATGTCCTTCAGAGATTTCGTGCCTTTTTTAAAAAATTCAGGATTTAATCTAGATTTAAAAAAAAAAGATTTTATTTATTTATTTGACAGAGAGAGAGAGACAGTGAGAGAGGGAACACAAGTGGGAGGAGTGGGAGAGGGAGAAGCAGGCTTCCCACCAAGCAGAGCTCTCTCCCAGGACCATGGGATCATGACCTGAGCCAAAGGCTGATGTTTAAGTAACTGAGCCACCCAGGTGCCCCTCTAGATTTAAAAAATATATATATTTTATTAATTTATTTGAGAAGAGAGCGCATGCAGGGGTAGCGGCAGGCAGAGGGAGAGGAAGAAGCAGGTTCTTCACTGAGCAGAGAGCCCAATACAGGGCTTGATCCCAGGATACTAGAATCATGACCTGAGCCAAAACCAGAGGGTTAACTTACAAGCTTCCAAGGGATCCCTCATATTTCTTCAGGACCAGTTACTTGGCCTTTTTTATTTTCATGACTGACTTTTTTTTTTTTTTTTTTTTAAGATGTTATTTATTTGTCAGAGAGAACAGGAGAGAGCACGAGCATGAGGAGCAGGCAGAGGAAGAAGCAGGCTCCCAGCTGAGCAAGGATGCAGGACTTGATCCCAGGATCCTGGGATCATGACTGAGCTGAAGGCAGAGGCTTAACCCACTGAGCTACCCACGCACCCCTATTGGTGTTTTATTTTAATTTAACTTATTTTTTAGAGGAGATTTATTTATTTATTTATTTAACGAGAGAGAAAGAGCGTGTGCCAGGTGGGGAGGAGCAGAGGGAGAGAAACTTCAGCAGACTCTGCGCTTTGCATGGAGCCCAACGTGGGGCTGGATCCCATGACTTTGAGATCACAGTGAGCCAAAACCAGGAGTTGGATGCTTAAGCAGCTGCACCACACAGGTGCCCCTCTTTTTATTTAATTATTTTTTGAGATTTTAGTTTTAAGTAATTTGTACATCTAACATGGGGCTCAAGCTTACAACTCAGAAATCAAGAATTGCATGCACCACTGACTGAGCTAGTCAAGTGCCCCTCCCCTACATTGGTATTGTATTTTTATTTATTTATTTTTAAGAGAGGTGAGAGAGAGAGAGAGAGTGAGTGAGCTGTGTGTGTGAACAGGGGCAAGGGGCAGAGGAAGAGAGAGGGAATCTTTTTTTTTTAAAGATTTTTTTTGGGACGCCTGGGTGGCTCAGTTGGTTAAGCGGCTGCCTTCGGCTCAGGTCATGATCCCAGCGTCCTGGGATCGAGTCCCGCATCGGGCTCCTTGCTCAGCAGGGAGCCTGCTTCTCCCTCTGCCTCTGCCTGCCACTCTATCTGCCTGTGCTCGCTCACTCTCTCTCCCTCTCTCTCTGACAAATAAATAAATTTTAAAGATTTTTTTAAATTTATTTTTTATTTTTTTTTAAGATTTTTTTTATTTATTTCACAGAGAGAGAGAGATTACAAGTAGGCAGAGAGGCAGGCAGAGAGAGAGAGAGGAGGAAGCAGGCTCCCTGCTGAGCAGAGAGCCCGATGCGGGGCTCTATCCCAAGACCCTGAGACCATGACCTGAGCCGAAGGCAGAGGCTTAACCCACTGAGCCACCCAGGCGCCCCTAAAGATTTTTTTTATTAGAGAGAGAGAGAGAGCCATGCATGCGGAGAGGGAAAGGGAGAAGCAGACTCCCTGCTGAGCAGAGAGCCTGAAGCCAGGCTTGATCCCAGGACCCTGAGATCACAACTTGAGCTGAAGGCAGACTCTTTTTTTAAATTTATTCCTTGGTCAGAGAGAGAGAGAGCACGCACAAACAGGCAGAGGGAGAAGTGGGCTTCCCTCCAAGCAGGGAGCCTGAGGCGGGACTTGATCCCACAACCCTGGGATCATGACCCGGGCCAAAGGCAGACACTTAACCGACTGAGCCACCCAGGCGTTCCCTGAAGGCAGACTCTTAAGTGACTGAGCCACCCAGGCACCCTGAAAGAATCTTAAGCTGGATGTGGAGTGCAGTATGGTCCTCAGTCTCCTTACCCTCAGATCATGAGCTGAGCTGAAATCAAGAGCTGGAGGCTTAACTGACTGAGCCACCTGGGTGGCGCCTGAGCCACCCGGGCGCCCTCTCCCACCCACCTCATATTGGCATTTTTTTTCATATTATTTGAAATTCAAATCACAGTTAACATTATTATTGGGATTTCCAACAAAGAAAGTAGAGTCAAATTTACAGTGCCAGTATTATTACTAGCAGCCCTACTGAGTTTAGGTGATTTCAGTCCTCATTTTCCTTAGAATATATCCTACTAAAGAAGAACAGGTAGAGAACTGTGTTCAGAGTTAAAGTAACACTAAAAAAAAGAAAAAAAAAGATTATTTATTTATTTGAGAGAGCAAGCAGGGGGAGGGGTAGAGGGAGAGAGAGAAGCAGACTCTCTTCTGAGCAGGGAGCCCGATGCAGGGCTTATGACCTGAGCGGAAGGCAGATGCTTAACTGACTAAGCCACCCAGGTGCCCCATAACACTTTTTTTCTGCTTGGTCAGTTTAATTTTTTTTTTTTTTAATGAAGATTATATTTATCTGAGAGAGATCGTGCACATAACCGGGGAAAGGAGGGTAGGGGCAGGGGGAGAGGGACAAGTAGTCTCTCTGCTAAGTGCAGAGCCCCATGCAGGGCTCAGTCCCAGGATCTTGAGATCGTGACCTAAGCTGAAGACAGATACTTAACTCATTAAGCCACCCAGGCTCCCCTGGTTTTATTAGTTTTGATTAGTTTGACTTTGTTTGCATTCATTATTGGAGTATGCCTTTATTCTTTTTTTTTAAGGGAATTTTTTATTTTTCTAAAGATTTTGTCTATTTACTTGACAGCAAGAGAAGGAACACAAGCACGGGAAGTGGGGGAGTGAGAGAGGGAGAAGCAGGCTTCCCACCAAGCAGGGAGCCCAATGCGGGCTCTATCCCAGGACCCTGGATCATGACCTGAGCCAAAGGCAGACATTTAATGACTGAGCCACCCAGGCGCCCCGTCCTTTATTCTTCTTGATTTAATTTTTAATTTTTTTGTATATATATTTTTAAGTTTTTATTTATTTGAGGGCTTAAGTGACAGAAAGAGCAGGAAGAGGCGTAGAGGGAGAGGGAGAAGCAGACTCCCTGCCGAACGTGAAGCCTGAGGTGGGGATGTGGGGACTGGGAGCGGGACGTGGGGTCCTGGGGATGTTGGGTTCAATCCCAGGACTACGGGATCATGACCTGAGCCGAAGGCAGGCTCTTAACTGACTGAGCCACCCAGACTTGATTTAATTTTTTTTATTTTTTGAAGATTTTATTTATTTATTTGACTGAGAGAGACTCAGCTAGAGAGGAAACACAAGCAGGGCTAGTGAGAGGGGGAGAAGCAGGCTTTCTGCTGAGCAGGGAGCCTGATGTGGGACTTGATCCCAGGACCCTGGGATCATGACCTGAGCTGAAGGCAGATGCTTAACAACTGAGCCACGCAAGCGCCCTGATTTAATTTTTTATATATCAAATATTTACATGGTTTAAAAGATAAAACCACATTGAAAGAATACTTAAGTCTCTAGGCCTTCCACTCCCATTCTCAATCACCCAATATATGTATGTATGTATTTTCATTTTGTAAAAACTTGTGACCTTTTTTAAATTGTAAAAAAAAATTATCATCTTAACCATTTTTTAAGTGTATAGTTCAGTAGTTTGTTGTTTTTTTTTTAAAGATTTTATTTATTTATTTGACAGAGATTACAAGTAGGCAAGAGAGGCAGGCAGGGAGAGAGAGGAGGAAGCAGGCTCTCCGTGGAGCAGAGAGCCTGATGTGGGGCTCAATCCCAGGACCCCGGGATCATGACCTGAGCTGAAAGCAGAGGTTTAATCCACTGAGCCACCCAGGCGCCCCAATATAGTTCAGTAGTGTTAAGTACATTCATTTGTGCCACAGATTTGAGAATTTTTTCATCTTGCAAAATTGAAACTCTACTTGTGGAACAACTTTCCATTTCTCCCTCCTCCTGTTCCTGGCAGTCACTGTTCTACTTGATGTTTCTGTGAGTTTGATTAGTTTAGATACCTCATAATGATTGAAGTCATGCATTATTTCTTTTTGTGGCTGGCATATTACACTTACCATAACGTCTGCAATGTTCATTCATGTTGTAGCATGTGACAGGATTTCCTTCCTTTGACAGCTGAACAATATTCAATTGTATGTATATACCACATTATGTTTATCCATTCATTCATTGCTCATCTACCTTTTGGCTGTTGTGAATAGTACTGCTATGAGAATGGGTGTCCAATCTGTTCAGGATCCTGTGTTCAGTTCTTTTTGATATATACTCAGAAGTGGGATTTCTGGATCATATGGTAGTCTATTTTTAATTTTTTGAGGAGCCTCCATCCCATTTTCCATAGTGAGAATACCATTTTACAATCCTACTAATAGTGTAAAAGGATTCCAGTTTCTTCACATTCTCACTAACACTTACTTCTTTTTTCTTTTTTTTTTCTTAGAGATTTTATTTATTTATTTGACAGAGAGTAAGAGATCATAAGTAGGTAGAGAGGTGGGCGGGGGCGGGGGGCAGGGAATGCAGGGTCCCTGCTGGGCAGAGAGTGCTATGTAGGACTTGATCCCAGGACCCTGAGATCATGACCTGAGCTGAAGGCAAATGCTCAACTACCTGAGCCACCCAGGCGTCCCATCTTTTCACTTTCTTGATGGTGTTATTGAAGCACAAGAGTAATTTTGACGATGTTCCATTTGTCTATTTTTTCTTTTGTTGGTTGTGCTTTTGGTGTCATCTCTTTTTTTTTTTCCTTTTAAGATTTTATAAACTCACAACCTGGAGATCAGGAGTTGCATGCTCTGCCTGCTGAGCCAGCCAGGCACCCTTTGGTGTCATATTTAAAGACGGCTTTGTCTAACCTATAGTCATGAATATATATATTTGCTGTAATTAATGCATTTAGCAATTGGTCAAACAGTTGATTTACCCATCCAAGAATGTGGATTGTTGTTCATGGTTGATTATGACTTCGGCTTTTTGGTTAGAAAGTTACAGAGAGTTTTACTTTGTGGTTAGACATCTATAAGCCTTTGGGGCACCTAGGTGGCTTTGTTGGTTTAGCATCTGCCGTCGGCTCAGGTCATGATCCTGAGGTCCTGGGATTGAGCACCACATCCGGCTCCCTGCTCAGTGGGGAACCTGCTTCTTCCTCTCCTCTTCTCTCTCTCTCTCTAAATACATAATTTTTTTATTAAGATTTTATTTATTTATTTGACAGACAGAAATCACAAGTAGGCAGAGAAGCAGGCGGGCAGGGGGGAGTCAGGCTCCCTGCCGAGCACAGAGCCCGATGCGGGGCTCGATCCTAGGACCCTGGGATTATGACCCAAGCTGAAGGCAGAGGCTTAACCCACTGAGCCACCCAGGTGCCCCGGTGTAATTTTTTTAACTTCATTTTTAATATTTGATTAAGTCTCAGTTTATTGTATCCTTAATAACCACTGTATATTTGAGATCAGACTGTTTTGGAGGGAAATACCAAATTAAGACAGTATGTATCATAGGGTAATTAAAGACACTGTATATGCCAAATATTGAGGAGGTTGTTAGGCCAATATGGGTTGTAGAACTGGAAACTAAGAACTACTGTTCCAAAATCAGGAGGTCCTCAAAGCCTTCAGCTTGTCATTTCATCTTGCTGTTGAGAAACTTAAAATATTCAGGATTGTTGGTTTGGGAATGATTTTTTTGTTAAGTGCTTTTATCTGCAATTTAGGTATTTGTTCTTAACCTTCAGATTAGTTGTTAAACTAGGTTAAAAATGAGCTGCGGGAAACTTTGGAAAATTTTTACCTGCTCTGTATGTAATCTTGAAATTATAGAATTGTTTTATTTCTGGATGTCATTAAATCTAGACCTTTTAATTGGAAGATAAACAGGATTGAAGAGATTAAATTTATTTGTAGTCACATAGTGGCAGATTCCAGGTCATCTGAATACTAGTTTAGTGTTTTTTTTCCACTTCTACAGGAAAACCCAGAGCATTTCATCGTATAACTCAGAAGGGCTTTTTGGTTCATTGTCTTTGGGAGAGAGCTGAAGTTAAAACAGTTACATACCTAGAAGAGCCTTAAATAGGAAAATCTTCCCCTTAGGAATTAAGAAATTACATTGTTCTGTGGTGCTTAAATTGTTACATACAGCTCTGTTTAGAATTGGTTACCAGTGAGGACTTTGGTGTACTTTTGTTTTAGTAATGCAGTGATTTTCAACTTTTAAATCTGCATTTGGCAGAATATTTCTTGGTAGATTTTATAAACACACACACCCACCAACCCACGCACATATCCCAAATGTGTTGCTCAATGCCTCCTTCGTGTTTCCTGTACTCAAATTGTAGTTGATATTAATAAAGAATATTTTTCACCCACGTATTCTGCCCATAGTGCTCATTTCCAGTTCTATTTTTTTACATCTGTTTTGTGCCGAGAGTAGATATTTCCAGTTTCGTGTCTGACCATGTTTCTAACACTGTAGTTAGTAGCGTTATTTTTATAAGTTATTTTGTTTTTATGCATTCACTCATTCATTTGTGTACAGTATGCATGTGTTAAAAAAGTAAAAGGTACAAGAGGATGTACAGTGAATCTGTCTTCTTCCTCTAGTTGTCTTCTCCTTTTATCTATCTAGTAGCTATCCCTGTTAATAGTTGTTACAAAATCTCCCAAAGTAATTTTGAGGCATATGTAGCAAATTTATATACTGTAGATGTTCCCTTTTTTGTTGCTTTTTACATACACACTAATAATCTATACATTATTTTATAATTTTTTTTACATAAAGAAGCATTTGAGGTTTAACATGAAATCATACAAATAAAATTTGTATAAACACAAATCCACATCGAGTCATAACAGAGATAGCAAAAGACAAAGTAAGAACAAAGAAAACTAATTGGTGGCTATATACAGTTGGACACAGTTGTGTCTTGTATACTAGAAAGTCTTTTACAGAATAATCATCTTAGATCAACGGAAGACCAATCTTCAATGTCGTCCTGCAAGATGGGTTAACTTTAGCAATTTCCTCCTGTTTCCTTTAGTATGGCTGGTAATCGTTTTGGTGATTGCCACCCCCTCTAGATGCCTTGCCTCATGTGCTCTGTTGGCCACTGTTTTTGCATATCCCTGTCCATATCCATAGTTCCCATAGTTATACGCAGTATAATCATAGCCGCATAGCCACTGTAGTTTTGATCACTGCCATAGGCACTATTGTAATTTCCATGTCCTTGGTCATAATAGTTATTAAATCTTTGGTTCCAGTTTTGGCCCTGACCTCGTCCACGACCCCTAGTACCACCTCATCCACCAGCTGCAGCACCTCTTCCTCCTTTTTGTTGCTGCTGTTGCTGCCTTTATACCTCTTTGGGTTGTGCACCTTTGATTTCACACTTCCCAGAACCAATTTGATGATATCTGCTTTCTAACAATTTCTTTACTGGCTCTTCGTCTGTATATGTGATAAAACAAAATCCTCTTCTTCCATTTGTTTTTGTATTCATGGGAAGTTCAATATATTCAATCTCTCCAAAGTCTCCAAAATATTCTTTAATTTGTTCTTCAGAAGTATCTGGGTTCAGTCCGCCCACAAAAAACTTTTTGGGCCGTTCTTTCCCTTTTAAAGCTTTGGCCCTTTTGGGGGTCTATCACTTTGCCATCCAGTTTGTGTTCTTTCAGTTCCAAAACCTTATCAACACTAGCAGCATCTTTGAAAAGCACAAATCCAAATCCTCTTGATCTTCCAGTCACCAGATCTGTTTTAATTGTACAGTCCACAAGTTCCCCAAATCCAGACAAATAGTCAGATCTTTCTTGCTTATATCCCAGCTCAAGCCTCCAATAAACATTTTACCGTCATCCTGCTGATTCTTGCTCGCATTGATCTTGGATCCCTCTGTGAATTTCTCTTTGTTGCTGTACTCGTTCCTGTCCTTCATGGTGGCAGAATTGTCAGCCGGCGGGTGCTGGCGCTCAGTCCGGGTTGCCTGTTTTATAATTTTTAAAAAATATTTTATTTATTTGACAGAGATACAGCAAACCAGGGAACACAAGCAGGGGGAGTGGGAGAGGGAGAAGCAGGCTCCCCGCCAAGCAGAGAGCCTGATGTGGGGTCAGTTCCAGGACCCCAGGATCATGACCTGAGCCGAAGGCAGACACTTAACAACTGAACCACCCAGGTGCCCCATATACTTTGCTTTTTTTGACTTGACAATATATTTGAAGATCCTAAATAGAACTACCTCCTTTATGATAGTTGCATAATATGCATTGTATGTATATTTCATGGTTTACTTTAACTAGTCCTCTCCTTAACAGATAAGTGTGGTTTCTACTCTTTGGTTATTGCAAAAGGTGCTTCATTGAATAACCTTATGCACATATGATCATATACATGTAGGGATAAATTTAGGGAAGTGGAATTGCTTGGTCAAAGTATGTGCACTATTAGTGTATGAATATGGTGGTTTTACTCACATTAACACTCATGGTTTTTGCTTTTGTTTTTAAGTTTTTATTATTTATTTTTAATTCTTTTTTTAAAAAATATGTTATTTATTTATTTGACAGAGATCACAAGTAGGCAGAGAGGTAGGCAGAGAGAGAGGGTGGGGAAGCAGGCTCGCTGCTGAGCAGAGAGCCCGATGCAGGGCTCGATCCCAGGACCCTGGGATCATGACCTGAGCTGAAGGCAGAGGCTTAACCCACTGAGCCACCCAGGTGCCCCAAGTTTTTATTTTTTAGAGAGATTGAGTACACAAGTGGAGTGGGGCAGAGGGAGAGGGACAAACTGACTCCTTCACAGAGTGGGGAGCCCAGTGAGGGGGTTGATCCCAGGACCCTGAGATCATGAGTCGAAGTCAGACACAGAACTGGTGAACCACCCAGGCATCCCTGCTTTTTTTTAAAAATTTTTTTAATTTTTTAAAGATTTTATTTTATGTAATCTCTATACCCAGCTTTGGGCTTTAACTAACAATCTTGAGATCAAGAGTCGCTTCTCCACTGACTGAGCCAGCCAGGTGCCCCTGGATTTTGCTTTTTTGTGTGATGTTGCTTCTCAGTAAGTGATGAGGAGTCATTCTTTTTTTTTTTTTAAGAATTTCATTTATTGGGCGCCTGGGTGGCTCAGTGGATTAAGCCTCTGCCTTTGGCTCAGGTCATGGTCCTAGGGTCCTGGGATCGAGGCCCACATCGGGCTCTCTGCTCCGCGGAGAGCCTGCTTCCTCCTCTCTCTCTCTCTGTCTGCCTTTCTGCCTCCTTATGATCTCTCTGTGTCAAATAAATAAATAAATAAAATATTAAAAAAAAAAAGAATTTCATTTATTTATTTTAGAGCGAGCAAGAGTGCATGGGAGTGGGGAGCAGAAGGAGAGAGGGACAAGCAGACTCCATGCTGAGTGTGCAGCCTGGGGTGGGGCTCAATCCTAAGGCCCTGAGACCATGACCTGAGCTGAAACCAAGAGTCAGATGCTCAACTGACTGAGCCACCCAGGCACTTAGAGGAGTCATTCTTTTTTTTTTTTTTTTTTTTTTTAAGATTTTATTTATTTATTTGACAGAGAGAGATCACAAGTAGGCAGAGAGGCAGGCAGAGAGAGAGGGGGAAGCAGGCTCCCTCCTGAGCAGAGAGCCCAATGTGGGACTCGATCCCAGGACGCTGGGATCATGACCTGAGCTGAAGGCAGCCGCTTAACCAGCTGAGCCACCCAGGCATCCCGAGGAGTCATTCTTTAGCAGGAATAATGAGGGGAATTTATCCCTTTTTGATAATTTTTATGGGATACATTTTTGCATAGTAAAACATTATGCAGCTCATTGAATACACTATGTAAGGTAGACCCTGAAAGGCAGTTCATTAGAATCTTGTTTCATATAGGCAAAAACTTCAGATTTTATTTTTTTTAAGATTTTTTAAAAGATTATTTATTTATTTATTTGACGGAGAGAGAGAGAGAGAACAAGCAAGGGGAGCAGCAGAGGGAGAAGCAGGCTCCCTGCTCAGCAGGGAGCCCAAGGTGGGACTGGATCCCAGGATCCTAAGATCATGACCTGAGCCAAAAGCAGATGCTTAACCGGCTGAGCCACCCAGGTGACCCTTTTTTAAAGATTTTATTTTATTTATTTGACAGTGAGGGAGGGAACACAAGTAGTAGGAGAGGCAGAGATAGAAGCAGACTCCCCGCGGAGCAGGGAGCCCAGTCCAGGGCTCCATCCCAGAACTCTGGGATCACAACCCGAGCCGAAGGCAGACACTTAATGACTGAGCCACCCAGGTGCCCCCAGAACCTCAAATTTTAATAAAACTTTATGAAGAATGTAAAAAAAATCAGTGAAAGATTTTAGTAAAAATATATGCTCATCTTCTTCCTGGATTATTATAGTTGACTGAATTGTTTTCAGGCCTCTTCCCGGTGTTACCTTTCTTAGGATAATTCACATTTCTAAAATTCAGACTTTTTTACTTATAGTTCTGGGGTGAGTCATCATTGTCTCCAGCACTAGTGTTATACTTTTTGGACCCCATGGGGTATTTTTTTTTTTCCCAGAAAAAAATGTAAATATTCATATAAGAATTTTTTTAAAAAATATTTTTATTTATTTATTTGACAGAGAGAGATCACAATAGACAGAGAGGCAGGCAGAGAGAGAGGGAAGCAGGCTCCCTGCTGAGCAGAGAGCCCGATGCGGGACTTGATCCCAGGACCCCGAGATCATGACCTGAGCCGAAGGTAGCGGCTTAACCCACTGCACCACCCAGGCGCCCCTCATATTAGAATTTTTACAGCTTGAGTTAGGGGGTGTCTTTGAAGTCCTTTTGCCTATTTACATATCCATAGACCCCAGGTAAGGCTCCTTGCACTATTTGATAGATTTAGTATGTTTTTAGTATGTCTAGATTGGTGTAACACGAATTTCAGACTCCAGCTCCAATATATGAACTTAGAGGTTTTCAGCTTCTTCCTCTGCTGTTCCCTCTTAACACCTACCCTGTCCGTGAACCATTTAAAAAACTCAGGTGCACCTAGAACGAATACAATGTTATATGTCAGTTGTGTCTCAGTTAAAACAGAAACCTTTTAATCCTATTGCTATTTCCTCTGCCTGGAATCCACCTCTTCCCCCTTTCTCCAGTTTGTAAATTCCTTCTTTTATCCCTGCATACATTAATTTGCCCAGAACTTTTCTGTTTTACGTCTGTGCTCCCCCAGTCATTAATTCTTGTTTCTTCCCATGGCATTCCCTCATAGCATTTAAAAAAGAATCCTTCAGGGTGCCTGGGTGGCTCAGTCGGTTAAGCCTTTGTCTTCGGGCAGGTCATGATCCCAGGGTGCTGGGATTGAGCCCCACATTGGGCTCTGTACTCAGCAGGGAGCCTGCTTCTCCCCTCCTGCTCCTCCTGCTTGTGCTCTCTCCCTCTCACTCTGTCAAATAAATAAATCTTAAAAAAAGTAATCCTCCAGTATGCATTTATTAAGGTCACTAGATCATCACATACTTACTGGGTTCCAGGTCTGGTTTTGTTTGTTTTGGTGTTAAAATATGCTTAACATAAAATTGACCATTTTAACTTTATTTTTTTTTTTCTTCCAGTGAAATTAACATTTTTACATATACACTTTTTTTTTTTAAAAGATTTTATTTATTTATTTGACAAGAGAGAAAGATCACAAGTAGGCAGAGAGGCAGGCAGAGAGAGAGGGAGAAGCAGGTTCCCTGCTGAACAGAGAGCCTGATTCGGGGCTGGATCCCAGGACCCTGAGATCATGACCTGAGCCGAAGGCAGAGGCTTAACCCACTGAGCCACCCAGGCGCCCCTAAGTATAGACTTGTTTGACATTAAATATGTTAACAGTGTTTTATAACCATCTATCTCCAGAACCCTTCCAGCTTCTCTAATGGAACCTTTGTACCCATTAAACGTTAACTCCCTGTTCTTCCCTCCCTTAGCCTGTGACAAGCACTGTTCTATTTTCTGTCTCTATGAGTTTGACTATTCTAGAAACCTCATATAGCAAATGTTTCATAATTCATTCTCTGAAGCCAGTATTACCCTAATACCAAAACCACATAAAGATCATACAGGAGGAAAACTATAGGTCAGTATTTTTCATGAATATAAATGTAGACATTCTCAACAGAATAACCAGTTGAATCTAATGGTGAATAAAAAGAATTATACACATAATTATGACGATGTGGGGTTTATTTCAGGTATGCAAGCCTGGTTTAGCACTCAAAAATGAATTAATGTACTTCATTACATCATATGAGTTATGAAGAAAATTTATATTTATAGAATAATAAATCATGCATTATATTAATACATGCAGAAAAGCTCCTGACAACATTCAGCATCTATTCATGATAAAATGTTCAGCAAAGCAGACACGGTGGGGATATCCTCAGTTTAATACGGTGCATCTACAAAACCTCCACAGCTAACACCATACTTAAAAGTGAGAAATTACGGGGTGCCTGGGTGGCTTAGTCGGCTAAACATATGACTGTGGCTCAGGTCATGATCTTGGAGTTCTGGGATCAAGCCCTGCCTCCGGCTGCCTGCTCAGCAGGATTCTGCTTATCCCTCTTCCCCTTGCTCATGCTCCTTGCTCTCTTGTTCTCTCAAATAAATAAATAAAATCCCATCACCTCCCCATTTGTTATAATTTTAAAATATTTTGTTTCTCTGTTTGCTAGGGCTGCCATAACACAACTGTGTGGCTTAAATAGTCATTTATTGTCTTAGAGTTCTGAAGAACAGGTGACTGAGATCAAGGTGTCGGTAGGGCCTTGTTCCCTCTGATGGTGTTAGGGAAGAATATGTTCCAGGCCTCTCTACTAGTTTCTGGTAGTTCCTTAGCTTGTGCCAGTATAACTCCGTTCTTCATTTGTGTCCAAATTTCTCCTTTTTATGAGGACACGAATCCTATTGAATTATAGACTCTTCCTACTCCATATGACTTCATTTTAACTAACGACATCTGGAATATCTCTATGCCCCAATAAGGTGCTAAGGGTTAGGACTTCAACATGCGGATTTTGAGGAGGGGATGTAATTCAACCAATAACATTCTGTCTCTGCGTTCATACATACACATATACATATTTTTTTAACTGTTTGAGAGTAATTTCAGACATCATGATACCAAATGCTTCATTCAGTATGCAGTAGCAACATGCAGTATCACATCTAAGAAAATTTGCCATAATTCCCTATTAATATGTAACATCTGCTCTACATTCAGATGATCTTTGGTAGATTTTTTTTTTCAAGCCCCAGGACCAGTCATCCTACTTTTTAATTTTTCATAAATACATGTTTTATTTTTTTATTTTTAGAATTTTTGTTTTTTTCTTAAAGGTTTTTTGTTTGTTTTGGTTTTTAATTTGAGAGAGCGAGTGAGCACAAGCAGGGGAAAGGGGCAGAAGGAGAAGGGAGCTGGACGCCAGACTGGATCCCAGGGTTCTGGGATCATGACCTGAGCCAAAAGCAGATGCTTAACTGACTGAGCCACCTAGGTGTCCCTCTTTTTTTTTTTTTTTTTTTAAAGATTTATTCGTTTTAGAGAGCCAGCACGCTCGTGCACACACACACACATTAATGGGTGAAGGGGCAGAGAGAGGGAGACAAGCTGACTCCCTGCCCAATCCACAGCCCAGGGTGGGAGCTTCATCTCACAACTCTGAGATTGTGACCTGAGCCGAAATCAAGAGTCAGATGTTGAACCGACAGAACCCCCCATTGGTACCCTCATACTCTCTCTTTTTAAGACGTTCTCACTGAAGTATTTCAATAGCAAATCAGGTCTCTATGCTCTGCCAACCTGTTGAGGAGGAGTAGAAACCATTTGCTTTCTCTGTCCAGAAGTCTTAACAAAGGAGACATGTCTCTTGGCAGATAGTTGAGAGGGTGGTTAGCATTAATTAATTGTCTCTGTTAACAGTTATTCCTGCGAATGAACTCTTTCGCTTTGTGTATCTCAAGCATTGTCCCCCCCCCACCGAAAAATGTTTATTTTACATGTGCAGCGCATACTCTGTATTTTAAGTTTAGATTATCTGGAACATACCTTTTCAATTTGGTGATAATTCTCTTAGCTCATTGCTTGTAATATACAAATAGAAAAATTAATGTTCTGTGAGCATAGTTAATACTTTTTCCTTTGTAACTAATAAATATCTTGGAGGAGATACTTTGGAATTATGTAAGTACCTGTTCTCAAGCTTTTGCCCAATAATTTTAGCATCCATTGGTGGAACCTTTATGCGGCAAGTATTATTGGGTGTTTCAGTAGTGATTTTCTGTTTTATTTAACGTATATCTGTGATAATTCTTACATGTATGCAAGGCATTGGAAATACAGAGACTAAAAGCATTCAGTCCTGCAGTGAGTGCCTGGGTGGCTCAGTCAGTTAAGGGACTGCCTTTGGGTCAGGTCTTGATCCCAGTGGGGAGCCTGGTTCTCGCTCTTCCTCTGCCCCTCCCCCACTGCACACGTGTGTGCATATGCGTGTTCTCTTTCAAATAAAATCTTTAAGAAAAATTAGAAACATTCAGTCCTTGCTTACATGTAATTTGCAGTTTAGGCAGAAAGATAGACATGGGGTTTTGCCAGTGAGATACATGTTTTCTAGGATTATGCATAATATATTTTGGGAGTGCAAAGACTGAATAAATTGAGCATAATAAAATAAGCATAAATTAACAAAATTAATTTAGAACATCAGTATAGGAATATGCTAACAATGGTTGTGAGAATATTGGGCAAAGTTAGAGATTTTAGAAGACTATTTTATTTATTTATTTATTTTTATTTTTAAAGAATTTATTTGTTGGAGAGAGAGAAAATGGGTGAGAGAAAATGGGTGAGCACAAGCAGGGCGAGTGGCAGGCAGAGGGAGAAGTGGGCTTCCCGCTGAGCAAGGACCCTGATATGGGACTTGATCCCAGAACCCTGGGATCATGACCTGAGCTGAAGGCAGATGCTTAATGGACTGAGCCACCGTGTTCCCCAGAAGAGTATTTTAAAAAGAAAAACATTTTAAAAAGAAAAACACCTGGATGGCTCAGTGGGTTAAAGCCTCTGCCTTCGGCTCAGGTCGTGATCCCAGGGTCCTGGGATTGAGTCCCACATTGGGCTCTCTGCTCTGCAGGGAGCCTGCTTCCTCCCCTCTCTCTGCCTGCCTTTCTGCCTACTTGTGATCTCTGTCTGTCAAATAAATAAATAAAATCTTTAAAAAAAAATCACTCCTACCTTCTCATAAAAGTGATCCATATCTGTTGTATATAGCTCGAAAGAACTGAAGGTATGAAGAAGACAGCCAAATTTTACTGTAACTCCCATGCGTTGTTACTTTTCTTTTATGTTCCTTTCTATTTTGAGGGGCTTTTTTTGTTCTGTTTTGTGGAATGTTTCCTGAATTTTCATGTCATCCTTGTGCAGGGATCATGCTAATCTTCTCTGTATTGTTCCCAGTTTTAGTATATATACTGCTGAAGCGAGCATCCATTTTTTGGCTTTTGCACAAAAGTATATGGTTTTTTTAAAGTAATTATTATTATTTACACTCTGATTTTTTCCACTTAACATTGGGTCATGAAGTTTGTTTAAAATATTTCAAGATTTTTAGTGATTATATAAAATTTCATGTTATAGATTGGCAGAGGTTATTAGTTATTTCTTTCTGGTTGCTTATGCCTGTGAACTTGACTGAAAGACTTTGCGAAACAAAATATTTTATTAGTCTACATTGATCTCTATTAAATCATAGAATGATCTTCTGAAATTTATTTATTTTTAAAAAAAGATTTATTTATTTGACAGAGATCACAAGTAGGCGGAGAGGCAGGCAGAGAGAGAGGAGGAAGCAGGCTCCCTGTGGAGCAGAGAGCCCGATGTGGGACTCGATCCCAGGACCCTGGGATCAAGCCCCGAATCGGGCTCTCTCTCTCTGCTCAGCAGGGAGCCTGCTTCCTCCCTTTCTCTCTGCCTGCCTCTCTGCCTACTTGTGATCTCTGTCAAATAAATTAATACAATCTTAAAAAAAAAAGATATTATTTATCTGAGATAGCACAAGTGGGCAGGGCAGTGGGGAGGGGCAGAGGAAGAGGGAGAAGCAGGCTCCCTGTTGAGCAGGGACTTCCATATAGGTTTGAGTCATGACTTGAGCTGAAGGCAGACCCTTAACTGACTGAGCCACCCAGGCACCCCTAGTGGTCCTTAATCTTATTCCTTCTTTTTAGAGATCAAAGTGTCAAAAATTTCTCTAGCATAGGCAGGGATCAGAGCCTTAAATAGAGTCCAGTTTAGCTTTCCTAGTTTCGTTCTTTATATTCTAGTGATAATGTATCCCCACCCCCAAAACTTAGGTGTTGTGTGGAGGTGTTGCAAGTAGGCGTTACAAATAGATTGGTACAACTTTGCTGTATATCTTTTTTTCTCCCCAAAGATTTTACTTATTTATTTGAGAGAGAGAAAGAGTACAAGCAGGGGGAGAGGCAGAGGGAGAGGTAGAAGCAGGCTCCGCACTGAGCAGGGAGCCAGACATGGGGCTTAATCCCAGGATCCTGGGATCATGACCTGAGCTTGAGGCAGATGCTTAACTGACTGAGCCATCCAGGCGCCTTTTTGCTGTATGTCTTGAACTTCCTTCTAAGATGTGACTTGAGCTCTGCAGGTGCTCCAGTTCTATTATTTTCCCCATTGAATAGTATAAATATTTCCAACTCCAGTTGATTATTGTTATTCATGGCAGTTATATTCTATGATGTTGCAGACACTGAATTAGCAAATACTGAATGGTTTTTTCCAGGGGAAATGCAGAGTTAGATTCCTGTGAGCCTCTGGTGACATTTGCAATAAAGCCAATTGAGACATAATCTTATGTGTGCTTCTGTTTAAAGATACCTTATTTAATGCATATTGTTGATCCATTAACATTGAATTCATGGCCAGTAGTACTAGTTACAGCTCACGTCTGAACCAGGCCCGTGTACTTTCTCCATTAAGGCACATCACAGCCTTCTAGAGCTTAGGGAAACTAGACAGCACTTAAGCACAACACTTGGAGACAATTTCAAGTAGTGAAATAAAAAAAAAAAAAACAAAACACCACAAAATGTGGAAAACTTGACACTCAGTAGATTGCAAAAAGGACACGTGTTTACATAATGAGAACTGAAACAAGAAGGCAGAGCATTGCCCGGTTAGACCTCAGCTGGGAACTTGAGCTCTGGGTCAGTTCAAGTTTTTCTTTACTCTCTATGTCTACAAATGATGCCAAAGATTTGGGGCTACAGATGAATTTTACCAAGTAGATAAATTTGTAAATGGAGAATCTTTGAATGAAGATCATTCTAGTTTGAGCAAAGGGAAACAATAAACTTTTTCCTATTAAGCTGTTTGTTGTTGTTGTTAACTGTGGGGATGTAAGAAATATGTTTTTTCGTTCAAAATTCGAACAGTTGAATTGTGTACTGAATTTTTTCCCCCTGAACCTAGTCATATAGGAGGCAAATGACAATGACCTAACTATACATTTATTCCCCAAAGCAGTACACAAAAGGCATGAAGAAAGAATGTAAATGTGCATAGAGGTGGGAGTAAACGTGGTTAATAAAATGGAAAAAAAATATTTAACCTTTTATTATTATTTTTTAAAGATTTTATTTATTGAGAGAGAGAGTGTGTGTGCAAGCAGGAGGAATGGCAGAGGGAAAGCGAGAGGCAGGCTCCCTACTGATCAGGTAGTCCTATGCGGGGCTCTATCCCAGGACCCTGGGATCATGACCTGAGCCAGAAGCAGATGCTTTACCGACTGAGCCACCCAGGTACCCCCAGTATTTAATCTTTTATTAATAAGAGAACTAAAATAGAGCCCAGAAGAAGTGTTTTCTTTTTTTCCTTAAGGCAGCAAAGATTCTTTTGACTTAAAGTTTTATGTACAATGATGATCGGTGCAATTTGAGTTTTAGAAGGATATGTTTTAAAAACAATTCACAAGGGGCACCTGGGTGACTCAGTGGGTTAAAGCCTCTGCCTTTGGCTTGGGTCATGATCCTAGGGTTCTGGGATCGAGCCCCACATCGGGTTCTCTGCTCAGTGGGGAACCTGCTCCCCGTCCCCCTGCCTGCCTCTCTGCCTGCTTGTGAGCTCTCTCTGTCAAATAAATAAATAAAATCTTAAGAAAAACAAAAACAAAACAATTCACTGGGCGTCTGGGTGGCTCAGTGGGTTAAGCATCCGCTTTTGGCTCAGGTCATGATCCCGGGGTTCTGTGATGGAGCCCCATGTTGGGCTCCCTGCTCAGTGGGGAGTCTGCTTTTCCCTTTGCCCCTCCCCTGCTTGTGCTCTCTCTCTCTCTCTCAAGTAAATGAAATCTTAAAAAACAAAACAAAAAAACCAATTCAAATAAAAAAAAACAATTCAAATATCCAGCAACGAGACATGTTTTAAAGGTAGTTTTTATTCATTAATATTTATAATATTAATGAATATAATATTTATAAATACACAAAGCAGCTTCATTAGAGATTTCAGTTTTCCTCTTCAGTTCCAGGAGGGAGGGGGTTGGGGGATGGGGTAACTTGGTGATGGGTATTAGGAGGGCACGTTTTGTGATGAGCACTGGGTGTTACATGCAACTAATGAATTGTTGAACACACATCAAAAACTAATGATGTACTTACTCTATGTTGCCTAATTGAACATAATAATAAAAAAATTGAAAAAAATAAAAACCTCAGTGTACATTACCAGTAGGAATAAAGGTATTTTCTTTACCATAGTAGTAATAAGAAAATAAAATTAGCAATAATTATTTAATATTTATTCTGTTTATCTAAAGTAACTAGGTAAATTCTATTTACTTAATTTTATTTACCCAATTTACCTAATTGAACTGTATAAATTCAATAAACAATTTGGTATAACATTATTTTGTACTATATTTTTAAAATTGAGGTATCCTTGCATATAATGTGAGTTTCATATGTACAACATAGTGATTTGATATTTGTATATATTGCAAAATGGTCACCACAAATTTAGTTAATAGCCATCACCTTTCATAGTCACAAAGTTTTTTTTCTTGTGATGAGAACTTATAATCTAATCTTAGCTACTTTCAAATTTGCAGTACAGTATTACTATTATTTTAAAAAATATTTTATTTATTTATTTGACAGAGAGAGCACAAGCATGGGGAGCAGGCAGAGGGAGAGGGAGAAGCATGCTTCCCGCTAAGCAAGGAGCCCAATGCAGGGCTTGATCCCAGGATCCTGAGATCATGATCTGAGCCAAAGGCAGATGCTTAACCAGCTGAGCCATCCAGGTGCCCTGCAGTGCAGAATAATTAAT
Source organism: Mellivora capensis (assembly GCA_004024625.1). NCBI lineage: Eukaryota > Metazoa > Chordata > Mammalia > Carnivora > Mustelidae > Mellivora > Mellivora capensis. The sequence continues at coordinate 28,767 of PISX010005909.1, forward strand.
TAGAGTTACCCTAGTGTCCATTACACTTCCACAACTTACTTATTTTATAACTAGAAGTTTGCATTTTTTGATTGCCTTCACCCAGTGTCTCCCACCTCCATCCCCCACCTCCGGCAACCACCAGTCTATTTTCTTCAGTCTGTGCATGTGGGTATTTTTATTTGTTTCTGATTCCACATGTACATTTCACCTATACAGTATTTGTCTTTCTCTGATTTATTTCACTTAGCATAATGCCTTCAAGGTCCATCTGTGTTGTCAAAAATGGCAAAATTTCATTCTTTTTTAAGGCCAAATCATACTGCATTGCATATTCACATACACACACACACACACACACACACATATGCATGCACACACTTTCTTTATCCAATTTATCTGTTGATGGACACTTTGGAGGTTGTAAACATGGGTGCATATCTTTTTGAATTAGTTTTGTTTTCTTCAGAGAAATAGAAGTAGAATTGCTGGATTGTAGAGTAGTTCTGTTTTTAATATTTTGAGGAACCTCTACACTGTTTTTCATAGTGGCTGCACCAATTTGCACAGTTTACATTCACACCAGCAGGGCACAAGGTATCCCTTTTCTCCACATCCTTGCTGACATTTGTTTAACATTTTTTTTTTTAAAAGTCAGGGTTCCAGGGTGCCTGGAGCCAGGCTTAGTCGGTTAAGCATCTGCTTGAGCTCAAGTCATGATCCCAATGGGATTGAGCCCTGTTGTTGGGCTCCCTGCTAGGAGGGGAGCCTACTTCTCCCACTCCTGCTCCCCCTGCTTATGCTCTCTCTCTGTCAAATGAATAAAATCTTAAAAAAAAAAAAATCAGGGTTTCATCAAGGTTAGTTATGTCTCTTTAGTCTCATAATGCAAAATAAGTCTCCCTTTCCTCTTTTCCTCTCAGTATTGCATAAGCATGTGTGAAAGGACATCTGTTTTTTGGACAGTCATATTTTCCATTCAAAATTAATTTTGGGGGCATGGTAGGAGGCTGAGTCAGTCTAGTGTCCAATTTTTTATTAAGGTTTTATTTATTTATTTGGCAGAGAGATAGAGCACAAATAGGCAGGGAGGCAGACAGAGAAACCATCACTGGTAATGTTTTTGGTATATTTTTCTATAAGTATTATAAGCATTTACAAACATGAGTGTGTTTGTAGTGCCACTGGCCTGCTTTATTCATTTGTTTGTTTCATTACAAGCAAGATAGCCAACCAAGATAGTTTTATTTGTTCTTTTTTAGATTCTGTAGATTATTTTTTTAAAATATTTTATTTATTTGACAGATCACAAGTAGGTAGAGAGGCAGGCAGAGAGAGAGGGAGAAGCAGGCTCCCTGCCCAGCAGAGAGCCCGATGTGGGACTGGATCCCAGGACTCTGAGATCATGACCTGAGCCGAAGGCAGAGGCTTTAACCCACTGAGCCACCCAGGCGCCCCTAGATTCTGTAGATTTTTGCATTTCCTTCTGGGTTTATATTTATCAAGTTGAAAGCGTAGCTTTTGTCATTTTTTTTTTAAAGATTTTATTTATTTATTTGAGAGAGAGGCAGTGAGAGAGCATGAGGGAAGAGAAGGTCAGAGGGAGAAGCAGACTCCCCGTGGAGCTGGGAGCCTGATGTGGGACTCGATCCCCGGTCTCCGGGATCATGACCCGAGCCGAAGGCAGTCGTCCAACCAACCGAGCCACCCAGGCGTCCCTGTCATTTTTTTAAAGAGATTTCATTTGTTTATTTGACAGAGACACAGCGAGAGAGGGAACACAAGCAGGGGGAGTGGGAGAGGGAGAGGCAGGCTCCCCACTGAGCAGGGAGCCTGATGTGGGGCTCAAATCTGAGGACCCTGGGACTAGTTGTGGGATCACAACCTGCGCCAAAGGCAGACGCTTAACAACTGAGGCACCCAGGTGCCCCAGGTTTTGTCATTTTTATAAGTTAAATCTGGGAAGTTTAGGAATAGGTCCAGTTTTTAGTGTTGGGTATAGCTCTTGTGAATAATTTGTAATAATACCTTAGATTGCTAATATACTTCGTAGTTTGTGAAAATTTTTTCTGTGCCAGTTATTTGAATTTAACTCTATATGGCAGTGGTGAGTTTTCAAACTGAAATCAGAACTGCTTTCTTTTTTTTTTTTTAAGATTTTATTTATTTACTTGACAGAGATCACAAGTAGGCAGAGAGGCAGAGAGAGAGAGGGAGAAGAGGAAGCAGGCTCCCCACAGAGCAAAAAGCCTGATGTGGGGCTCGATCCCAGGACCCTGGGATCATGACCTGAGCCGAAGGCAGAGGCTTTAACCCATAGCGCCCCCCCCCCTTTTTTTTTTTTTAAGATTTTGAGAGAGAGAGAATGTATGAGTAGTTGGGCCAAGGGGGGGCAGAGGGAGAGGGACAAGCAGACTCCTGCTGAGCTTGGATCCTAACTTGGGGCTTGATTCCAGGACCCCATGATCATGACCGGAGCTGAAGTAGGTGCTTAATTGACTGAGCTACTGAGATTCCCCTCAGAACTACTTTCATAATCATACTAAGATATTATAGGTCTTTTACAGTGTTGACATTTGTATTTATGTGTGAGAGTGGTAATGGTTAAAACTGCTCCTTAGCCTGGTTCAGGGCGGTGGTACCAGTCTCTACTATTACTCATTGTGTGTTTACTATCACCTCACATGGGTGGTTGAGAAGAAAAAAAGCCAGTTTCTCTTGAAATGTCATTGGTGAAGCATTAAAAATAATTAATTTAATTATATGTCAACCCTTGAGTGTATGTTTTATTTTAGTTGTGGTATAGTTAACATACAGTGTTACATTAGTTTCAGGTGTATAATATAGTGATTCCACTATTCCATACATCACTCAGTGCTCATCATGAAAGTGTACTCCTTTAAAAAAAAAAAAAAGATATTTATTTATTTGACAGCGAGAGAGAGATAGCAAGAGGGGAAGCAGCCTTCCCATGGAGCAGGGAGCCTGATGCTGGGCTGGATCCCAGGACCCTGGGATCATGACCTGAGCTGAAGGCAGGCTCTTAATGACTGAGCCACCCAGGTACCCCACAAGTGTACTCCTTAAACTCCATCACTTAAGTCACCCATCCTCTTACCTACCTTAAGTACATGTTTTTTTATGTTGAAACTCTAACCACCATTAACGATGGGATTTGGAGATTGGCGTTTGGGAGATAATTAGGTTTAAATGAGGGAATAAAGTTAGGGGCCTCCTGTTGTTCCCTTAGAAGAAGAGAACCAGAGAACTTGCTGTCTTTTTCTGCCGTATGAGGATGGATACCAAGAAGGTGGGTATCTGTAAGCCAGGAACCCGACTATGTTGGCACCCTGGTTTCAGATTTTCAGTCTCCAGAACTGTGAGAAAATAAATTTTTGTTTAAGCTTCTCAGTCTGTGCTAGTGTATTATGGCAAACCAAGCAGACTAATGCATAGTGTGGGAAGTGTGGATAAAGCACTTTTGCTACTTAACAGAAGTATTGCAGTTCCCTTGAGGAAGTTTTGTCATGTTAATATTCACTTTTTCCGTGGAACCTATTTTCTACTTGGAAGGTCGACAGACTGTTCAAATAGAGGCAGGGCATGGATAGAGAAGGAGGAGCCCAAGTTAACAGTATCAGGAGTGAAAGAGGGGCAATCACTGCAGTTCTTATAGATGTTAAAATGTTAGTAAGAGGGTCACCAAGTCTGTTAAAGTGGCTGCCTTCGGCTTAGGTCATGATCCTAGGGCCCTGGGATCGAGCCCTGCATGGGGCTCCCTGCTCAATGGAGAGCCTGCTTTTCTTCCTCTCCCTCTGCCTACTTGTTCTCTCTCTCTATCTCTCTGTCAAATAAATAAAATAAATAAATAAGTAAAGTCTTTAAAAAAAATGATAGAGAATGCATGAACAACTCTATGCCCTAAAATGTGGCAACTTTAGTGAAATTGATCAATTCCTTTCAAAGAGCAAACTACCAAAACTTATTCAAGAAGGAATAGATAACCAAAATAGTTTTTTTTTTTTAAAGATTTTATTTATTTATTCGACAGAGAGAGAGATCACAAGTAGGCAGAGAGAGGGGGAAGCAGGCTCCCCACTGTGCAGAGAGCCCAATGCGGGGCTCGATTCCAGGACCCTGAGATTATGACGGGAGCCGAAGGCAGAGGCTTGAACCCACTGAGCCACCCAGGCGCCCCTCTTAGTACTTTCTTGATAAAAATTCTTACAGATTAGGAATGGAAGGGTTTTTCTTTTACATGTTGAAGGGCATCTATAAAAATCTATAGCTGGGGCACCTGGGTGGCTCAGTGGGTTAAAGCCTCTGCCTTCGGCTCAGGTCATGATCCCAGGGTCCTGGGATCAAGCCCCGAATCAGGCTCTCTGCTCAGCAGGGAGCCTGCTTCCTCCTCTCTCTCGCTGCCTGCTTCTCTGCCTACTTGTGATCTGTATCTGTCAAATAAATAAATAAAATCTTTAAAAAAAATGTATAGCTAATATCATATTTAATAGAGAATACTTAATAGAGAAAGACTGAATGCTTTCTCCTTTAAGACTGAGAATAGTGCAATAAGGCAAGAAAAAGAAATAAAGCTTTTAGAATAGAAAGACATAAATTGCCCCTATTTACAGATGACATGATTACCTATGCAGAAAACTCCAAGGACTTGATAAGAAATCTAGGATCAACATGTGAATTTAGCAAGGTTGCAGAATAAATGGACAGTGTATAAAAATTAATTGTGTTTCTTTATACTGCCAGTGAACAGCTGGGAATGGAAATAAGTAAAAGTTCCATTTAAATAGCACCAAAACCAGGTATAAATCTGACAAAGCATGTCTGTGTGTCTGAAACTACAAAACATGGCTGAAGCAAATCACAGAAGACCTAAATGATTGTAGAGAATTATCTGTTTATGATTTGATGACAGATACTGTTAAAATATAATTTCTTCTCAGATTGGTCCATACAGATCAAAATCTCATATTTTTTATGGGTAATAAGCTGCTTTTAAAAATTATAAAATGGCAGAAAAACACAAATTGCTAGATCACTTTTGATGAAGAACAATATAGTTGGGGAATCTGATCTGAAATCTAGCTGATTTCAAGACATTCTGTAAAGTTAAAGTAATCAAGATAATGAGGTGGATCCACATAAAATACAGTCAGTTGATTTAAGCAAAGGTGTAAAAGCAATTTGGTAGAAAAAAGATAGTCTTTTTCAGCATATGGAGTTGGAATAAATGGACAATGTATGAGAAAAAAGAATTTCAAACCATCCCTTATACCTAATCCTGAAATGAACTCAAATAGATCAGAGATCTAAATGTGAAATGTAAAATAATACAACTGGCAGAGGAGAACAAAGGAAAAAAAATCTTTATAATCTTGGTTTAGATGAAGATTTCTAGGGGTACTTGGGTGGCTCAGTGAGTTAATCTTCTGACTTCAGCTCAGGTCGCAATTTCTGGGTCCTGGGATTGAGTCCCATGTCAGGCTCCCTGTCAGTGGAGAGTCTGCCTTTTCCTCTCCCTCTGCCTTCGCCACTCCCCCTACTTGTGCTCTCTCTCTCTCTCTCCCTCTCTCTCTGTCAAATAAAAAAGTAAAATCTTAAATGAAAAATAAAACCCTCTACAATAAGAAAACAACCCAATTAAAGAATGGGGAAAATATTTGAACAGAAACTTTGCTGGACAAGATATATGGGTGGTAAGTAAGGACCAAAAAAATGCTCTATATCATTTGTCTTGGGGGAAACGCAAAATAAAACCACAGTGAGGGGCGCCTGGGTGGCTCAGTGGGTTAAAAGCCTCTGCCTTCGGCTTAAGTCGTGATCCCAGAGTCCTGGGATTGAGCCCTGCATCCCGCTCTCACTCAGCAGGGAGCCTGCTTCCCTTCCTCTCTCTCTGCCTACCTGTGATCTCTCTCTGTCAAATAAATAAATAAAATCTTAAAAAAAAAACCCCACAATGAGATACTACTATATATTTGTTAGGGTGACTAAGAAACAAAACAAGCAACTCTTTTCTGCCTAGTTGACAAGTATTAATGAGGATGTAGAGCAACTGGAACTTTGTAATTGCTAGTGGGAATGTAAGATGGTATAGGCACCTTGGGAAATCTTTTCACAGTTTCCCGTGAAGTTAAATATAAAGTTACATGATCCCACACTTTTCAATCCTAAATATTTACCCAAGAAAAATGAACACTTAACATTTACACAAAACTACACATGACTGTCAGTAGTAATTTTGTTCAAATTGCCGAGCACTGTGGACAATTCAAGTGTCCCTGAACTGGTGAATGGAAAAACAAACCATAAAAAAGGAATTACTGGTACTTGAAACAACATTGGTGAATCTCATAATTATTATGCTAAATGAAAAATGCCAAACTTAAAAGGGTACACTGTGTTTGATTCTCTTTATATGACTTTCTACAAAAGACATAAACTATAGTGATGGGAAACAGAAACAACATGGTTGCCAGGGACTAGGAGTAGTCGTAGAAAATTGGTAACAGGGTGCTGCATCTTGATTTTGGTTATTTTATGATTCTGTGCACATGTCAAGACCTAGAAATGTTCCAAGTTCTAAAGTTCTAAGTTCTAAAATTTACTTTTTGGTGAATGTAATTTTAAAAATAAGTTAATTAAGAGTATGAGAAGATAGGCCAGAAACTGGGAGATAATACTTAAAGAAGATATATCTGATAAAGGATTGTTGTCCAAAATATACAAAGAACTCTTAAAACAGGGTACCTGGTTGGCTCAGTTGGTTAAGTGTCTGCCTTTGGCTCAGGTCATGATCCCAGAGTCCTGGGATGGAGTCCTGAGTGGGGCTCCTTGCTTGGCAGGGAACCTGCTTCTCCATCCCCTTCTGCTGCTCCCCCTGCTTGTGCTCTCTCTCAAATAAATAAGTAAAATCTTTAAAAAAAAAAAAAAAGAACTCTTAAAACCTAAGAAAATGAACACGTTGGGCTGGCTCAGTTGGTAGAGCATGTGGGTCTCTCTCTCTTAAGGTATTCATTTGACAGAGAGCACAAGCAGGGGAAGCAACAGGCAGATGGAGAGGGAGAAGCAGACTCTCTACTGAGTAAGGAGCTTGATGCAGGGCTGGATCCCAGGACTCTGGGATCATGACTTGAGGTAAAGGCAGACGCTTAGGTCACAGATGCCCCCCCCCCTTTTTTTTTTTTTAGATTTACTTACTTTATTTAAGAGAGTGAGAGAGCCAGCAAGCAGGAGGGGTGGGGCAGAGAGAATTTCAAGCAGATTCCATACTGAGCATGAAGCCTGATACAGGGCTTGATCTTAAGACCCTTAACCAGCTGTGCCACCTAAGGTGCCTCAAACTTGTGGCTCTTGATCTTGGGGTCATGAGATGAGCCCCATGTTGGGTGTGGAGCTTACATTTCAAAAAAACAAAAACAAAAGGAAATGGGCAAAATATCTAAACAGACACCTCACCAAAGAAAATACACAGGTGTCAAGCATATGGAAAGATGCCTACCATCACATATCATCAGGGAACTATCATCCTCAAAACAAGGAGATACCACTATACACGTATTGGAATGTCTCAAATCCAAAACACTGATAATAGTAAATACTGGTAAGGATATGAAGCAACAGGAACTCTCATTCATTACTGGTGGGAATGCAATATGGTATAGTCACTTTGGATAGTTTTTCATTTTCTTACAAAACTAAGTGTACTCTTTTATCAGAGGATCCAGCAGTCGTCCTGCTCCTTTGTATTTACCCAGGTGAATTGAAAATATGACTATATAAAACTTGCATATGAATATTTATTGGAGCATTATTTATTTATAACTGCCAAAATTTAGAAGCAACCAAGACGTCTTTCAGTGGTAAGCAAAGTGGTACATGCAGACAATGGGATATTAGTGCTAAAAAAATAAATGAGTTGGAAAAGACATGGTAGGACCTCAGATACGTACTGCCAAGTGAAAAAAGCCAATCCGAATACTGCTTAAAAAAAAAAAAAGTCCATTACAACATATTAAATGAATTTAAAAGAAAAGAATGATAAGCCATGGCATTCAAATGAGTATATGGCAGGTATTTTTCTAGAAGGGGAATGTAGGTAGACGATGCTTCAAGGGAAACAGTTGTCATCATTTGTTAGTGATAAAAATTGATTTGTAAAGAGACAAGTTTTGAACACTTGTATCTGCCTTGTGAGATTGAGTTTCCCAGTAATTAATAGTTCTTTTTTAAATTATTTTTTTAAGGACAGGTCTGTTTTTCACATGCTTCTGCATATATGTCTACGAATGCTTGTGTCTTAATGAAAGAAGATGTTGCTTGAAAGGTTTTCACACAGTATAGGTTCAGTGAGATAAGCATATGGCTGTTCTCACATGTTTCTGCATGTAAGTTTACATACACTTATTTATTTATCTATTTGTTTATTTATTTTTTAAAAGAGTTTATTTGAGAGAGACACAGCGAGAGAGGGAACATGAGCAGGGGGAGTTGGAGAGGGAGAAGCAGGCCTCCCGCAGAACAAGGAGCCCAATGTGGGGCTCCATCCCAGGACCCTGGGATCATGACCTGACCCTAAGGCAGATGCTTAACGACTGAGCCATCCAGGTGCCCCTACATTTATATATATATATATATATTTTAAAGATTTTATTTATTTGTCAGAGAGAGAGAGAGCGAGCGAGCACAGGCAGACAGAGTGGCAGGCAGAGGCAGAGGGAGAAGCAGGCTCCCTGCCGAGCAAGGAGCCCGATGTGGGACTCGATCCCAGGACGCTGGGATCATGACCTGAGTTGAAGGCAGCTGCTTAACCAACTGAGCCACCCAGGCGTCCCACTTATATTTTAATAAATGAAAATGTTACTGGAAAGATACTTTAGGGGCACCGGTGGCTCATTTAAGCGTCTGCCTTTGGCTCGGGTCATGATGCTGCACCCGGCTCTCTGCTCAGCAGGAGGCCTGCTTTCCCTCTCCTCATACCCCTGCTTTGTGTTCCCTCTCTTGCTGTGTCTCTCTCTGTCAAATAAATAAATAAAATCTTAAAAAAAAAAAGACTCTTTATATGCAGTGTAGTTTCAAAGATGGTTTATGCATAGTGTGGTTTCAGTGAGTTAAGCATAGGGCTCTTCACATATGTTTATAAACTGGTGCCATATAAAAGATGTTAGTTGAAGGATGCATTAAAAACAGTGTAGTTCAAATGAGTTAAGCGTACTGCTGTTCTCGTATGTCTCTACACATAAGTATACAAACACATGTAGTGTTGAAAGAAGTCACTTGAACAATGGTTAATACAAACTTTGGTTTTGGGGTGCCTGGGTGGCTCCGTCGGTTAAGCGGCTGCCTTTGGCTCAGGTCATGATCAGGATCCTGGGATTGAGCCTCACTTCGGGCTCCCTTCTCCGCAGGGTCTGCTTCTCCCTCTCCCTTTGCACCTCACCTGGCTCATGCTCTCTTGTCTCTCTCTCAAGTAAATAAGTAAAATCTTAAAAAAAAGAATACAGACTCTGGTTTAGCGAGTTTAAGTGTATGGCTCTTCCCGTATGCTTCTACACATACTTTAACAAAAACTTGTATCTTAATGAAAGAAGATGTTAGTTGAAGACCAGTGGTGATTTTAATAAAAATGATTATTTTGTTTTACAAGAAATATGAGTTAGATGATATGTATAATTCTGTGAAGCCAGTGTTTTCTAAATGATCAGTGCATGATGTAAAATCATGCATAGTTAAAAGTTCTAAAGTGTAAAATAAATAAATGCACTTTAATGTAACAGAGTACTAAACGCTTGTTGATGTGATTTACTTTTATATTTTAAAGATTTCGTTTATTTATTTGAGAGAGCAAGAGAGCATGAGACGGAGGTGGGGGATGAGAAGCAGGCTTCCCACTGATCCAGGACCCTGGGATCATGACTTGAGCTACTGCAGGTGCTTTACTGACTGAGTCACTCTGATGCCTCTTATTAATGTGTAGATGCCACATTGTCAAATTTTGTTGGAATATTAAAGAATATGTAAAACTTTCTGAGAAGGCTATTATATTTTTTCTAAATATATATTTCTAGGGGTCCATATATTTTTCATATACTTCAGCCCAAATAACACACTGCAGTAGATTGAATGCAGCTGACATGAGAACCTAGCCGTTTTCATTTAAATTAAACTAGACATTAAAGAGATTTGAAAAAAATGTAAAAAACAAGTGCTACTCTTTTTACTAGTTTTTTTTGGGGAAGGGGAAATAGTTGTTATAATGGGTTTTTTCATTTTTTTTTTATGGTGAAAAAAATGTATATTTAGATTTAGCCAGCTGAACTCAGATTAGATGATCGCAGTTTTTTTTTTTTTCTTTTTAAGATTTTATTTATTTGACAGAGATCACAAGTAGGCAGAGAGGCAGCAGGCAGAGAGAGAGGCAGGGAAGCAGGCGCCAATGTAGCATGATGCGGGGCTAGATCCCAGGACTCTGGGATCACGACCTGAGTGGAAGGCAGAGGCTTTAACCCACTGAGCCACCCAGGCGCCCAGTTTTGTTTTTTTGTTTTTTTCTTTATGATCCCAGTCTTGTTGGCAACGTCTAAAGCATTATAGTCAGGAGCCAGTCCAACATATGCTTTCTTTCCATTGGGTCTGTTAGGGGTGTTGACCTTGGCCACATCAGTGTCAAGAGTTTCTTCACAGCCTGTTGCTTATTGGTCTTAACATCTACAATGAACACAAATGTGTTGTCTTCAGTTTTCCTAATGGGTGACTCAGTGGTCAGGGGGGATCTTAATGATGGTGTAGTGGTTAAGCTTGTTTCTCCCAGGGATGCTGTTTGAAGAATATTTGGGATTCCTTTGGAGACATAGTATCTTGGGATGTCAGAATGTAGGTGAGTGATGTGCAGATTTCTTTCTGTGACTGGATACCTTTCAGCACTGCTTTCTTGGCCTTCAAAGCCTTTGCTTTGGCTTGGCTTTCTTCTTTGTCTTGGCATCATCTTTGTGAAAGGAGGGTTTATCGTTATTTTAAATATATGTTAAATATTTTGAAGTTTTCTGTTTTAATTTCTAAATGGCAAGTATCTATAAATATCACAATAAAAAATTTAGGGGAATCCTCAAATTTATTTTTTTCAAGATCTTATTTGTCTAAGAGAGAGAGTGCACACATAAGAAGGGGGAGCAGCAGGTAGAGGAAGAAGCAGTCTCCCTGCTGAGCAGGGAGCCCCACATAGGGCTCAGTCCCAGGACCCTGAGATCATGACCTTAGCCAAAGCAGACACTTTAATGACTGGGCCACCCAGACACCCCAGAATGCTCAGTTTTTAAAAGTAAAGGTGTCCTGGGCGCCTGGGTGGCTCAATTGGTTAAGGAACTGCCTTCGGCTCAGGTCATGATCCTGGAGTCCCAGGAGTGCCACATTGGGCTCCCTGCTCACTGGGGAGTTTGTTTCTCCCTCTGATCTGTCCCCTCTCATGCTCGCGCACTCTCTCTTTCTCTCTCATAAATAAATAAATAAATCTTTAAAAAGTAATCTTAAAAAAACAAAAGGTGTCCTGAAATAAAAAGCTTAGGACCTTGCTCTTCTAAGAAAACTGTTTAAGAAGTAAACTGTCCAAGTTACTTGGATGTCTCATGGTTCTCAAATTTTTGCTGCACTTTTTTTTTTTTAAAGATTTTATTTATTTATTTGACAGAGATCACAAGTAGGCAGAGAGAGAGGAAGGGAAGCAGGCTCGCTGCTTCGCAGAGAGCCCGATGTGGGGCTCGATCCCAGGACTCTGAGATCATGACCTGAGCCGAAGGCAGAGGCCTCAACCCACTGAGCCACCCAGGCGCCCCTTTGCTGCACTTTAATATCATTTGCGAGCTTTTAAAAATCTCTGCTGCCCGGGACGCCTGGGTGGCTCAGTTGGTTGGACGACTGCCTTCGGCTCAGGTCATGATCCCGGAGACCCGGGATCGAGTCCCGCATCAGGCTCCCGGCTCCACGGGGAGTCTGCTTCTCCCTCTGACCTTCTCCTCGCTCATGCTCTCTCACTGCCTCTCTCTCAAATAAATAAATAAAATCTTAAAAAAAAAAATAAAATAAAAATCTCTGCTGCCCAATTCATATCCCACACAATTAAATTAGAATGAAGATGAGAGCCTGAAAGCCTGGCTTTGGGAAAGCTGGGTTCAGATCATAATTGAATCTTTGAATTCCTTATTCCTAATTTAAGAGGTCACTTTATCAGAAAATGCTGTATTATTTTTGTTTATTTTTGCAAAGATAAATTCAATAATCCAGTGATAATTAGTTTGTCCAATTTTTATTGGTTAAATACTTGGTAAGTTAATATAATCCATTTTTAAAAACTGTAAGAATGAAAAAGTTCTCTTGCTTTGTATGCTAAGGACAAGGATAAAAACCACATTCACTAATCACTGACTTTATCTTCATTGAGAACAGTTGATGGTATAGGTTTCTTTATCCCAGAATCATACTTTTGAAATATTGAATTGTTACTTTCTAACTAAGCTGACTGGCGAGAATTGTGGTCATATATGGATTACATGTAAAAGTTAGTTTTTAACTTTGGACACAGAAAACTACATCTAAAAGTACAGGTACAGTATCAAGTAATATGCATTAAACTGGTCCAGTGCAGTATCCACTAAAATGTTTCAGTAACTACAGCTTAAATATGCAATGGAAACTGCTTAACCCCAAGGTTATGAAGAATTATGCAGCTAAATCTTTGGCTGAAAGTTATAAAAATTGGACAGCTCCTACACTGAGAGTTAATTAAAGTTCATCTTTGGGTGCGTGGCTGGCCCACTCGGTTAAGTGACTGACTCCTGATTTGGACTCAGGTCATGATCTCAGGGTGGTGAGGTTGAGCCCTGTGAAAGTCTCCCAACTCAGGAGGGTGTCTGTTTGTCCCTTTCCCTCCCCTCTCCACTCAAATAAATTAAAAAAAAAATTGATCTTTAATGTCCAGTTTAGATATCAGCAAATTTATGGTAGCAATCTTAAAATGCTTATCTTTTTTTTTTTTTTTAAGATTTTATTTATTTATCTGACAGAGAAAACAAGCAGTGGGAGAGGCAAGCAGATGGAGAGGGAGAAGCATACTCCCTGCTAAGCAGGGAGCCTGATGTGGGGCTCAATCCCAGGACCCAGGGATCATGACCTGAGCTGAAGGCAGACACTTGACCCACTGAGCCACCCATGCACCCCTTAAAATGCTTATCTTTTCAGTTGACTGTGTATTCTCAGCATGGGTGGTTTGTTTTTGCCAATTAGTGAATTGTTCATGTTAACTTTATTTTCTTATGTTAACTTTTTAAATTTCTTTTTTTTTCTTTTTAAAGATTTATTTATTTATTTATTTAACAGGCAGAGATCACAAGCAGGCAGAGAGGTAGGCAGAGAGAGAGTGAGATGAAAGTAGGCTCCCCGCTGAGTGGAGAGCCTGATGCAGGGCTCCATCCCATGGACCCTGGGATCATGACCCCAGCTAAAGGCAGAGGCTTGAACCCACTGAGCCACCCAGGCGTCCCTAAATTTATTTTTTATTGAGATTTTATATATATATATATATATATTTATTCAGTGCATTTGTGAGAAATAACACAGAATGATCTGTATACCTTACCTAGTTTGTGCCAGTGGTGGTAACTTTGAAAACTTTAGTACAATATCACAAATTGAATATGGACATGGAGTTAATCTCCAGTTTTTACAGAGATTTCCCGAGTTTTATTTGTACTCTTGTGTGTGAGTTCTCTGCAATTACATGGTGTGTATATATTTGTGTATCTACCACCATAGTGAGATACAGTTCGTCACTGCAGTAGTTCCCCTTTTATAGTCACACCCCTTCCCCATCCCTAACTCCTGGCAATCACTGATCTGTTTTCCATTTTTGTCATCTTGTTATTTCAAGAATGTCACATAAATGAAAGTATACAGCATATGATCTTTTGGATAGGTTTGTGCATCTAGTACCACAGTCAAGGTACAGAATCACTTGAACTTTTATTTTAAATTTATTTTTAAGAGATTTTATCTATTTGTCAGAGAGCGAGAGTGCACGCATGCATAAGCAGGGAGAGGGATGGGTGGAGGAAGAAGCAGTCTTCTCACTGAGCAAGGAGGCTGATATCGGACTCTATCCTGGAACCCTGGGATCATGACCTGAGCAGAAGGCAGACATTCAACTGATTGAGCCACCCAGTTAGTTGTCCCATGGATCATGTGACCTTATTTTAAAAACTATTTTAACGTTACTTTCTTGTTTATTCTTTTTTTTTTTTTTTGGAAAAGAAGTCCCTTTATTTGAGTACAACAAGCACGCTGGCCTGAGAGTGAAGGCATCCTGCTCTGCCCCTTCTTGTTTATTCTTTAAAAAACTGAATGGTCTCAGTATTGCTCCTGATTTGTTCAGGATTCGTATTTATTAATGATTGGGCAGTGAAGAAAAAGAGACCATGATCATTTTTGTTACCGGTCTTGGTTACCACTCATGTAGGTCCTCTCAACGTTCTGTGACAGATTATATATCAGATCTCTTCTAGGGTAGATTATTCATCCCAGACTACTTACTGGTCTAAAGATTTTATTTATTTATTTGACAGAGATCACAAGTAGGCAGAGAGACAGGCAGAGAGAGAGGAAGGGAAGCAGGCTCCCTGCTGAGCAGAGAGCCCAATTGGGGCTCCATCCCAGGACCCTGGGATCATGACCCAGCCGAAGGCAGAGGCTTTTTAACCCACTGAGCCACCCAGGCACCCCAAAACCTGTTATTTTTTAAAGTTGTACGGTAATTTTACTTGCTATCCTAGCTATTTAATGCATCAATAATTTGTTCTTGGTTAGAATTATTTCATCTCCGTTTGGGAAAACAAGCTTTCTTGTGCTAATCAGAAACTCTGATTAGTGGTTGAAATGGTAAGAATTATTTTATTTGATAATTGGACCAGATCCTGGTGCCATAGCTACTACCACTTAGGGCATTTGCCACATAGGAATTTCTTTGGCTATGAATACAACAGTGGTAGCAGAAATTAAGTGATAAAAAGAGGAAGTTACATAGATAGGAAATCCACAGGAAGAAGATACTTTTTTTACTTGTGACTCAGTATACACACGTGTTACAGCAGAAACAGATGTTTCACATAAACAGTTCGTTCTTGTAAAATGTATGGTTCAGTATTAGGTGTTCTATTAAAAAAAATTTTTTTTTATTATTAAAGTACTGTTGTTTGTTAGCCAAGTTGATTTCAGGAACCACCAATACGATGTGACTTCTGCTTTTTTTTTTTTTTTAAAGATTTATTTATTTATTTATGTGACAGAGAAAGATCACAAGTAGGCAGAGAGACAGGCAGAGAGCGAGTGGGAAGTAGGCTCCCTGCTGAGCAGAGAGCCTGATGTGGGGCTCGATCCCAGGACCCTGAGATGATGACCTGAGCCGAAGGCAGAGGGTCAATCCACTGAGCTACCCAGGCGCCCCTAATTTATTTCTTTTTACCGTGTCTTTTCCTATTACTTATCCCTAGCCCACCCCAAATTTAAACATGAGTGGCTTGTGCTGTAAGCATCCTGTTATATTCCTATTGCCTATGATAGAGCTGTCCTGGCAAACAGGTATAGTAGATTCTCAGTGTAGTAGTAGATTCTTACATTACTTTCTTTTTGAGCTCTTCTGTTCTTATACACTGTCAGTCTTTTGAGAACAGACTGTGTGTGTGTCCATCTTTATTGCCTGTCAAGTAGTTGGTTGTCAAGTAGTTGGTGCTAATAAGTTACTGAACTGAATTGTGTTTCTCATGCTTCCCCATGCCACAGGGATTTTTCATGTATTTCAGAATTTCTGAGTGTGTTTATATTCATGGTTAGGAACTACCTCAGTGATTTTGGTGGTGCCTGCTTATTACCCAAGTTAATTTTTCTATATAATTTGCAGTTTAAGTCTTAACCTTTATTTGTGTTGTTGTTGTTGTTGTTTTTAAGATTTTTATTTATTTATTTGACAGAGAGAGAGACAGTGGAAGAAGGAACACAAGCTGGGGATAGTGGGAGAGGGAGAAGCAGGCTTCCCGCTGAGCAAGGCTTCCCGCTGATGCTGGGCTTAATCCCAGGACCATCAAGTCCAGCTGTGGGTACCATTGTAGCTACCATTGTAGCTTAAATGGTAATGTTCTGTTAATGTAGCTTAAGTGAATACTGCAGTAAATGGGAATCACAGTAATTACTTTTATGGAGAATAAAGCTCTTCTTTCCTTTTTTTCTTTTAGGATTTTATTATTTATTTATTTGAGAGAGCGAGCGGGAGAGCGCGAGTGTGTACATAAGCCAGGAGTCAAGGGGAGAGGCAGAGGGAGAGGGAGAAGCAGACTTCCTGCTGAGCAGGGACCCCGACATGGGGCTCAATCCCAGGACTCTTGGATCATGACCTGAGCCAAAGGCAGATGCTTAAGCACTGAGCCACACAGGCGCCCTAAGCTCTTATTTTTCTGCATTTGGTTATATATATATATATATGTATATAAATGTATATGTGCTGCTGAAGCAAGCACTACATATGTATATATATGTATGTAAAGAAAGATTTCCTTGAAATGTTGTCCTGAGTGAAGCCTAAAGGATAGTTTTTTTTTTTTTAAGATTTTATTTATTTATTTGTCAGAGAGAGGGAGAGAGAGCACAGGCAGACAGAGGCAGAGGGAGAAGCAGGCTCCCTGCCGAGCAAGGAGCCCGATGTGGGACTCGATCCCAGGACGCTGGGATCATGACCTGAGCCGAAGGCAGCCGCTTAACCAACTGAGCCACCCAGCGTCCCTAAAGGATAGTTTTAATGACTTGAGTGAAGGTTCTCTCTGGATCACTTATTTTTCAGTCTCATGTGTGGAATTTTCTGCTGTCTCTGTTAGAGAAAGCTGTTTTATTATTGCTAGCATCTTTCAGCAATCCATACTGGTGAGCCAGGAGGGCCAGGTATTTTGCTGACTGCCATTGTATTTGCCTGCTAGGATTGTCATAACAAAGTATAATCTTGGTGGCTTAAACAACAAAAATGTGTTTTTTCACAGATTGGGAAGTTAGAGGCCCAAGATTAAGATTTGAGCAGGGTTGTTTTCTTCTGAGGCCTTTCTCCTTGACATGTAGATGGCTCTCTTCTCCCCGTGTTTTCATACAGCTTTCCTTCTGTGTGTGTGTGTGTCCTAATCTCCTCTTAGAAGCGAACTAGTCATATGGATTAGGGCTCTACCTCCAAATACAGTCACATTCTGAGGTTTTGGAGGTTAGGACTTCAACATATGAATTTGTGAGGGGACACAATTCAGTCCACACAGCTACTAAGAGGGTCTATTTTGGGGGTGTCTGGGTGGCTCAATTGTTAAGTGTCTCCTTTCAGCCCGGGTCATGATCCCAGAGTCCTGGGATCGAGTCCCACATTGGGCTCTCTCCTCGGCAGGAAGCCTGTTTCCCTTTCTCCCACTCTCTCTGCTTGTGTTTCCTCTCTCGCTGTGTCTCTGTCAAATAAATAAATAAAAATCTTAAAAAGGAAAAAAGAGGTTCTGTTTTGACTTTGTTAAGTGACAGTGGTTTTTTAGGAAGTGAAGTTGAAGTGTGTAAGGTTTAATGTGAAGACTGGTCACTGTATTGTGAGGAGGTTTGCTTTTATTTTAAGCCTGGGTCTTGATGTAAAATATAATTGTACTTTTCCCCCCTCTCTTTTTATTCATGCTGGACCTTTATTTTTAGAACACAAGTAGTACTCGACCATTCATGAAAAGTTAAAAGTTCCTTTTTTTTTTTTTTTTAAGAATACAAATTTGTAAATGGAAAGGTCTCTTTTCCCATCCTCTATAAGGTCTTAAGTGAAGGAGTAATATTTTTCTTTAGCTTTAACATGTGAATTATTCAAGATTGTTAGTAATAGCATAGTGATTGTTTTATATTTGACTTCAGTTATTCTCCTCCTTAGAAGGTGAATCCTGGATTTGGTTCTTGGTTAATGCTTTGTGTCCATGTATCTATCATCCATCTTTAGCACCATCAACTTTCTGTTAATGTTTCAACTACCTCACCATCTAAATTTTTTTTCCAGTGGATTAAACACCCCCCCCATTTTTTAACGGAGATAAAAGTCACATAACATAAAATTCCCTGTTTTTGTTTTTTTTTTTAAAGATTTATTTATTTATTTGACAGAGAGAGATCACAAGTAGGGAGAGAGGCAGGCAGAGAGAGAGGAAGGGAAGCAGACTCCCTGCTGAGCAGAGAGCCCGATGCGGGGCTCGATCCCAGGACCCTGGGATCGTGACCTGAGCCGAATGCAGAGGCTTTAACCCACCGGGCCACCCAGACACCCCAAAATTCCCTGTTTTAACCATTTTATTTTTATTTATTTATTTTTAACGACTTTACTTATTTATTTGAGAGGGAGAGAACACAAGCAGGTGAAGCAGCAGAGGGAGCGGGAGAAGCAGGCTTCCTGCTGAGCAGGGAGCCCAATGTAGGGCTGGATCCCAGGATCATGACCTGACCCAAAGGCACATACTTAACTGACTGAGCCACCCAGGCACCCCATATCTGGCTTTTTTCACTTAATATAATGTATTTAAGCACATTTTTTTTTTTTAAGATTTTATCTACTTACTTGAGAGAGAGGGGGAGGCAGAGGGAACAGAGGGAGAGGGAGAAAATCTCAGGCTGACTCCCTGCCGAGCATGGAGCCTGATGCAGGGCTCAATCTCACAACCACAACAGGTTTCAACCCTGAGTTGAAACCAAGAGTGGACACGAAACTGAGTGAGCCACACAGGTGCCCCCTTAACATAAGGTATTTAAGATTTATCCATGTTGTAGCATGTATCAATGTTAATATTCTTTTTTTTTTCTGAATAAATTTTTTTTTTAAGATTTTATTTATTTGAAAATGAGAGGCAGAGATATCAAGAAAGAGCCTGAGTGGGGAGGAGAGGGAGAAGCAGGCTCCCCACTGAGTAAGGAGCCTGATGTGGGACTTGATTCCAGGACCCTGGGATCATGACCTGAGCTGAAGTCAGACGCTTAACTGACTGAGCCACCTAGGTGTCCCTGGCTGAATAATTTTTAAGCCTCTTTTGTTACATGTAACAATGTGTTTTGTTTTTTTTTTTAAAGTAGGCTCCATGCCCAACGTGGGGCTTGAACTCAAGACCCTGAGATCATGAGTCAGATACTCTACTAACCCCTAAAATGTTATTTTTGTAACATTGTTTATCATTCATACTTAAGTAAAAAAACTCAATTCTCATTTGATATCAGTAATGTTAGAAAGTAGATTACTAGGATCGGGGCGCCTGGGTGGCTCAGTGGGTTAAGCCGCTCGCTGCCTTAGGCTCAGGTCATGATCTCAGGGTCCTGGGATCGAGTCCCGTATCGGGCTCTTCTGCTCGGCAGGGAGCCTGCTTCCCTCTCTCTCTCTGCCTGCCTCTCTGTCTACTGTGATCTCTCTCTGTCAAATAAATAAATAAAATTTAAAAAAAAGTAGATTACTAGGATGATTTTATTTTAATAAAGTTAGAAATTTGATGGTTGTAAAGGGAAAAATATTTTTAGAATATACTTTTCAAAGCTGTGTCTTTTTATTTTTATTTATCTATTTTTAAAAATTTTATTTAAGTAATTTGTACACCCAACCATGGGGCTCTAACTCATGACCCTGAGATCAAGAGTCGGATGTTCTTTGATCCAGCCAGGAGCCCCAAAGCTGCATCCTTTTGGAATTACTGGCCTAGATATCTGAATTGAACCCATTTATTGAAATCTGGATGCTGAAACTTAGTTGGATTCATGGGATAGCTGAGTAAACAGACACCTTATTATTATTCTTCACCAACATTATGAGGCAAATGCTGAGTGCAGTTTGTACATTCTAATTTAATTCACACATAGCCCTAAAAGAAAGAAAGAATGCTTATCTCATTATAAATTAACATTTATGAGAAACCTTTTGGGATTGTTCCAGAGTAGTGGGAATAATATGTATTAAATGTATATATATATATATATATTTTTTTTTAAAGATTTTATTTAATTATTTGACAGACAGAGATCACAAGTAGGCAGAGAAATAGGCAGAGAGAGAGGAAGGGAAGCAAGCTCCCCGCCGAGCAGAGAGCCCGACGCAAGGCTCGATCCCAGGACCCTGAGATCATGACCTGAAGCTGAAGGCAGAGGCTTAACCCACTGAGCCACCCAGGCGCCCCTTAAATGTATATTTTATCACACGACTTAATTTTGTTGTTTATTTATTTCTCCTGTCACACCCCCCCCTAATTATCATTATTAAATGGTTTCAGGAGAGACTAAAATGACAGGATGAATGTAGTAGTAGTACTAAGAATATATTCATCAAAGGAAATAATAAATTTTGTTCAGGTCCTTATTTAGTGTCTTGAATGAGGAAAGGCAAATACAAGACTATAGAAAAATAATGCAGAGTACAATCTCTCCTGCTGTCAAAACAAAAATAATTGTGGAAATTGCTTTTAACTAACACCCTTTATTTGCTTTTTATCATCTGATTTTTATTTTTATTTTTTATTTTTCAAAGTTTTTTTTATTTGACAGAGGGAGACAGAGAGAGGGAATACAACAGGGGGAGTGGGAGGGGAAGGAGCAGGCTCCCCACTGAGGAGGGAGCTCGATGCAGGGCTCCATGCCAGTGCCAGGACCCTGGAATTATTACCTGAGTTGAAGGCAGATGCTTAACAACTGAGCCACCCAGGTGCCCTATAGTCTGACTTTTATTTTTTAAAGATTTTATTTATTTATTTGACAGAGATCACAAGTAGGCAGAGAGGCAGGCAGAGAGAGAGGGGGAAGCAGGCACCCTGCTGAGCAGAGAGCCCGATGTGGGACTCGATCCCAGGGTCCTGGGATCATGACCTGAGCCGAAGGCAGAGGCTTTAACCCGCTGAGCCACCCAAGCGCCCCCATAGTCTGACTTTTAAAATGTGCTTAAAAATGTGTTTTTAGGGGCGCCTGGGTGGCTCAGTAGTTAAGCTCTGCCTTTGGCTCAGGTCATGATCCCAGAGTTCTGGGATCAAGCCCCAAATCAGGCTCCTGCTCAGCAGGAAGCCTGCTTCTCCCTCTCCCACTCCCTGCTTGTGTTTTCTCTCTCACTGGGTCTCTCTCTGTCAAATAAACAAAATCTTTTAAAAAGATGTGGTTTTCTGTCATGCATATTTATGTTATTGGAATATAAATTTAGTTAGAGTTGAAAAATTATAAGCTTTTGATATTTTTTCTGTTGAGATGGTAGCTTAATATTGCCTGTATAAATATATAAATACACATACTGAGAAATATGGTTCTGTGGTAATTTGATCCTGAAATTATATCTACATACTTCTTAAAATTTTTTTTCTTCTTTTTAAAGATTTTGTTTGGAGAGTGGGAGTGTCAGTGGGAGAGGGGGCAGAGGGAGGGAGACAGTCTCAAGTGGACTCTGTGCTGAGCACAGAGCCAGATGCATGGCTCCATCCCACGACCGTGAGATACATGACCTGAGCCGAAATCAAGAGTGGGATGCTTAACTGATTGTACTACCCAGGCACCCCTGGATATACATATTTCTAGCATTCATATGAACTGGGTAGTTTATTCCTTTGAAAATTAAAGGACAAAAAAGTCAGATTTAAAAATTTTGTGATGACTCTTGCATAAATGAAATGGGGTCTTAAAATAAGCTTAAAATTAGTTTTACCATTAAACATCTAATGAAAACTTCATTTAAAAAATCTGAAGAGGTTTCAGTGATTCTGTCCTACCCCCTCAACACACAGAGTACATAGCACATTCACCCCATGCTGTTATAAATTGTGTTTTTTCCCTCTACCAGGGTGAATTTTACAATAAATCTCATTAGCACTTATTTTGTGAAATGGCCTTTATCAAATGTCTAACTGGTCTCTTCCATTAAATCTAATAGTTTGGGATGCCTGGGTGGCTCAGTCGGTTAAGTGTTGGCTCAGGTTATGATCCCAGCTTCTTGGGGTCCAGTTACGCATCAGGCTCCTTGCCCGGCAGGGAGCTTGCTGCTTCTGCCTGTTGCTCGCTCTGCTTCTGCCTGCTCTCTCTCTCTCTGACAAATAAATAAAATCTTTAAAAAAATAATAGTTCATTTTGTAAATATGTAGACTAAAAGCTAGAAATGATACTTACTAGAAAATGGAAGAGAAGTATAAAAAATGTTTAGTTTAAAATGTTTTCAAGTAATGTTGCAGTGCTGATACTTGTAGTGAAAGTACGTTTTCATTACTCTAGACTCCTAGAACGAATACATCACCATGGCTACAGAAATTGGTTCTCCTCCTCGTTTTTTCCATATGCCAAGGTTCCAACACCAAGCACCTCGACAACTATTTTATAAGCGACCTGATTTTGCACAGCAGCAAGCAATGCAACAGCTCACCTTTGATGGAAAACGGATGAGAAAAGCAGTAAACCGAAAAACCATAGACTATAATCCGTCTGTAATTAAGTATTTGGAGGTAAGTCCAATTAATGTGCTTCTGATGACCAGACTTCAGCTTTTTCAAAAGAAGAAAGTTTTTAGAATCCAGGATAATAAGTATAACTGTGTTTCTTGAATTAGTGGGGTAAAGTGGAATTTCAAATGAGGCCAGTCACTAGTACTTTGTTAACTTTCTGCATGTATGAATCATCATCTCAAAAATTATAAAATTTAAGCTCTGATTTACAGTTTAAACATTTATTTTTTAAAAACATTTATTTATTTATTTGTCAGAGAGAGAGAGAGAGAGAGAGAGCGCACGCGCGCACGCGAGAGAGTGTGAGTGTGTGCGTGCATGAAAGCACAAGAGCCACAAGCAGGGGAAAGGCAGGCAGAGGGAGAAGGCTCCCCATGGAGCAAGGAGCCGGAAACGGGACTTGATTCCAGGACCCTGGGATCATGACCTGAGCAAAGGCAGAGGCTTTACCAACTGAGCCACCCAGGCATCCCATAGTTTAAACTTTTAGAGCAAAGTTCACGGCATATCTCAGAAAATGGTACTTTAATCCTAAGGCCAGCCTTAAAACACTTGTTAAACTCACAGGATATTTGAAATGTTAAGAGACTACCAACATAGGACTGTTTCTATGAGAACACATGTTCAGAATAGCAGTTTTGTGGGTCCAAGACACTGGCTGAAGGAACACTGATTTTCCAAGCCCCTAGTGGTGGATCACTCTGTCAGAGAAAAGGGCTCCACTTCCTTGACATTCAAGTATTTTAGGTTGAGAGCAACCCTGACATGGCAACTAAAGGCCAAGTAGGCATCTGTCTAAATCTCTGCTTCATATTTCTCCCTTTTAGAGTTCTTTGTTTACTTGTCTTCACCTAGGAATTAGCCTCTGCAATTTGCTCTCATTACTAATGCTATTACTTTAATTAGGTTTTGATCTGCTCTGGCCTGCTATGAAGAAAATTTGTTTGCTTTTTCTTACCTGAGACTGTTGTTAAAGACCTGTTTGCATGTTGGATAATTAGTATGTTGCAAACAACATAAGAGAAAAATATTCAGAGATGAAGACAAACTTAGGTTTTTCCAGGTAATTCAGGTGGAAAACTAGTCTAGGAGAGGTTGAGAGGAATTAAGAAAACCAAAGGCAGGATACCAGAAATTATTTTGTACTGAGGACTTTTTATTTAATTTTTTTCCCCAAGATTTTATTTCTTGATTTGATAGAGATACAGTGAGAGAGGGAACACAAGCAGGGGGAGTGGGAGAGAGAGAAGCATGCTTCCTGCTGAGCAGGGAGCCCTATGTGGGGCTCGATCCCAGGACCCTGGGATCATGACCTGAGCCAAAGGCAGACGCTTAATGACTGAGCCACCCAGGTGCCCCTGTGCTGAGGATTTTGCAGGAATTGGGAGACGTGTGCTTATCTCTTATCCTTTTTCTTTTTATTAAAGCATGGTCAGTGAGAATGTGTTGGGGTCAGCAGTATCTTAGGTGATTGGTTGGGGATAAGGTGAGTAAAAAGGGAAATTCTAGATAATGTCAGTAGGATATGGTCTCTTTAAGATAAACCTTTGGTTTAGAACATAATGAAGAAGGTTTTTTTTGGTTCTTTTTTTTCCATAATGAAGAAGTTTTAATCCTGTTTTCTCCCCATTTGGTAGTAGCTTACATTTTATTAATATTTACTTTAGTTTCAAACAGAGTATAATTGGACCACATTAATTAATTTGTTTATTTTTAAACAGAATAGAATATGGCAAAGAGACCAGAGAGATATGCGGGCAATTCAGCCTGATGCAGGTTATTATAATGATGTAAGTATTAAGATATGTTATACTAGCTTAAGTTTGCTTGGACATTTGAATGTAAACGTCTTTGCTTGGATATTTGAATGTAAAACTGTGTGATCTCAAATGCAGACATGGATGTTTCTTTTTCTTTTTTTTTTTAAAACATTTTATTTATTTATTTGACAGACAGAGATCACAAGTAGGCAGAGAGGCAGAGAGAGAGAGAGGGGGAAGCAGGCTCCCTGCTGAGCAGAGAGCCCGATGCAGGACTCGATCCCAGGACCCTGAGATCATGACCCGAGCCAAAGGCAGAGGCTTAACCCACTGCGCCACCCAGGCGCCCCATGTGGACTTTTCCTTATACATTTTTATAATTAAAACATTCCTAAAGAGAGAAAATAGCATGGGGTGCCTGGGTGGCTCAGTGGGTTAAAGCCTCTGCCTTCGGCTCAGGTCATGATCTCAGGGTCCTGGGATCGAGCCCCGCATCGGGCTCTCAGCTCAGCGGGGAGCCTGTTTCCCTCTTTCTCTCTCTCTCTCTCTGCCTATTTGTGATCTCTGTCAAATAAATAAATAAAATCTTAAAAAAAAAAAAGAGAAAATAACATCTCTGTACTCCATGGGTTATTATTATTACTTTTTAAATCTCAGAATTTTTCTTTTACTTTAATGGTGTAAGAACTTTTGATTTGGGGCTTAAAGAAATGTCCAGCAGAAGATTGCACTGCCTCAGAGTCTGGAATAGGAAAATTAATTTTAAATTTGATTTATTGTGAACATATTTTATTGTGTTGACCTTGAGAAGTAATTGGAGATACTGCATATTTGATTTTGTTTTTTGTTTAGTAATAATGGACATTTAACTGTCCTGCATCTCAGTTTTCTTCATTTAATTAATACAGACTGATTATAATTATAATAATAGTTTTTTGAAAGTCATGTATAGTCCTGAATTTGTCTTTAAATGTTGAAATAACTTTCTTGTTCTTTCCCTGGTTTATGTCCTATGTGTAATCAGGAGCTCTTCAAATCCAATTTTCTCTTTTTGTAGCTGGTCCCACCTATAGGGATGTTGAATAATCCTATGAATGCAGTAACAACAAAATTTGTTCGAACATCAACAAATAAAGTAAAGTGTCCGGTATTTGTTGTTAGGGTAAGTATTCTGTTGGATATATATTTTTTTAATTAATTCTGAGTTAGTCTATACATATTTAACAGGACAAAATTAAATTATTTTAAACTTATATCTGGGATAAAAATTGGTATGTTGCTAATAATTTTATTTTGGAATACCCCACCATTTATCCGTTACATTCACATTTAGTAAGGTATTGGTTTTTGGATTGTTCTTCATGATGCAATTTCCATAGAATTCTCTGAGCAGGCCATGGATCTATATTGTAGTAGGGCTCAGGCTCACTTTTGAATAGTAGGGTGGCTTTTGTTGCTGTTCAGAAAGCAGCATTTCAAAGTTAATGAAAACTGTTTGGTGTCACTAGTAAGGAAAACACCTGAAGAGACCTAAGGCCAGTGGTTGACCATAATTTTTAGCTTCATAAAGGTACATAGTAGGTACTCAATACATTTGCATGAAAAAAAATTCTTTTTTAAAGATTTTATTTATTTATTTGACAGAGGGAGAGAGATCACAAGTAGGCAGAGAGGCAGGCAGAGGGAGAAACGGGCTCCCTGCCGAGCAGAAATCCCAATGCGGGGCTCTATCCCAGGACCCTGAGACCATGACCTGAGCCGAAGGCAGAGGCTTAACCCACTGAGCCACCCAGGCGCCCCCCAAAAGTTTAATTTTTAAATAAATAGATTAGCATGGTTTAAAATTTGAAAATTTGAAGGGATTTGCAATAAAAGGCCTTCCCATCTTCATTTCCCAGGCATCCAGTTAGTATTACCATTTGTGATAGTATAAGCATTTTCTTTGTGGTTTGCTAAGAATGTACTTGGTTAGCAGTATTTCAAGTCTAGAAATGTAGGATGGTTAATAGATTTAAGCAAATAAAAATTGAAAAAAAAATGGGACAGAGGAAAGATAATAATGGTAAACATTGTGGCAAATGAGCAAAATAGGCAAGTCTTCAATATTAGGAAGGTACGGTAGAGAGCAGAGAGAACCAAAGGACTGGGGGAAATATTGCAGTCTTAGGTCTCCTATTTTCTTCAGAGGCCTAAAGCGGTAGAAACATTAGTAAAGAAACACTTATTTTGTTGGTAGAACCAACCAGTATGTAGTGTAATTTTGTTTACCAGGGAATTTGATTAAAAGGGTTGGTGTGCAGCTAATTTTTTACCTTCTTAGCATAATAGAGAAAATTGTTTTGAAATGTGTAAAATATGAGCATTTTGTATCATAATACAGAAGGATAAAATTGTATGTGTTAGTTCATTAGGTAAATTTCTCATTTGGGGATCAAACTGTAAGGTATCAGGAGACATTTGCACACAGTGGAGACATAATCCAAATTACAAGGTATCAAGATACAAAGACAGGGTTCTGTTGCCTATAGTTCTGTTGCCTGTAGTGTTTACTTGGTTGGGATCCATAGTAGATAACAAACTAGGAAAGTAGGAGGATTTTATTCATAATAATCAAAAATCATGTTGTGCTGGTAAGCAATAAAAAGTCAGGTTTTCCAAATAGTCTTCATTTTACATATCTCATCCTGCTATTCCTATAACCATACTTATATTTTTCAACTGTGTGTGTCATAATTTTTAGTTAAATATATTTAGTTGCCAGGAAAAGTTTGATAACTTGATGTCCTTAAATTGGTACTCAACTTTTTTCATAGAACACCAGTAACTTTTCTCCCTTAATTGGTCCGATAGCAGATGTAATCCTTCTCTGAGTTGTTTTGGTGACTCATTATTTTATTTATGTTAGCTTGCTATGTATCTTTGGAAAATACGGTCTTTGCATATTTTGCTTTTAAAGCTTTTTTAAAGTGTGTAGATGTGTGTAACTTAAACAGGTACTCTAAATGCATTTACTATTTTTTTTAATGATTTATTTATTTTGAGAGAGAGAACGCTTGAGAGCTGTGAAGGGAGGGGTAAAGGGAGAGGGAGAGAGAGAATCCCAAGCCTGGCATGGGGCTTGATCTCACTCATGACCCTGATATAAGGACCTGAGCCTGAAACCAAGAGTTGGATGCTTAAATGACTGTGTCATTCAGGAGCCCTATGCATTTACTATTTTTAATTTAGTTAATGAGCTAAAATACTAATACAGGTTCTTTTCTGACAAAGTACTTGCTTATAAATCTGAACTGTGCTTAAGTGGAAGTCAGTATTGTCTGTTGAATGTTGATTATTGGATTATTTTATAAATACTTTCTAAGTGTTTTATTAACAATTAGCTAAGATTCTTTTTTTCCCTTCCCTAGTGGACTCCAGAAGGAAGACGGTTGGTCACTGGAGCTTCTAGTGGAGAATTCACCTTGTGGAATGGACTCACCTTCAATTTTGAAACAATATTACAGGTAACAGTAATCATCAGAGGATAGCATCCTCCTGTGGTACTGTATGGAACTAGAGAGATACAGTTACTTTATTGGCATCTTAAACTTAAAAATTGGACAAATCATTCTTGTGAGTTAATATATGCTCCTGTCAAGCCTTCTGTCATATATTCTTCTACATAATGTTTACAAATGTTTTAATGTTTTCACAGGCTCATGATAGCCCTGTGAGGGCCATGACTTG
The DNA here is from genome assembly GCA_004024625.1 of Mellivora capensis. Taxonomy (NCBI): domain Eukaryota; kingdom Metazoa; phylum Chordata; class Mammalia; order Carnivora; family Mustelidae; genus Mellivora; species Mellivora capensis. The sequence continues at coordinate 56,767 of PISX010005909.1, forward strand.
GTCACATAATGACATGTGGATGTTGACAGCAGACCATGGAGGATATGTGAAATATTGGCAGTCGAACATGAACAACGTCAAGATGTTCCAGGCACATAAGGAGGCGATTAGAGAGGCCAGGTTTATACACAATATACCATTTTCTGTAGTCCCTATTGTCATGGTTAAATTATTCTCTAAGTGTATTCTGGGTGCAGAGATGCATGGGCTCTGTCAGATTCTGGGATACTTTCTGCACCCTATAAACACAGTATTTTTCTTTGTTTTCACACACTCACCATTTCGCTGGCACTTTTCTGAAGTAGTGTTGTCCCGGTATCAGCCTTTGCAATATGTTAGAGATGTATTGTCTGCCGCATTTTGCACTGGTTTTCTCTTTTCATTTATGGTTAATAATGTGTATACGTTATTCCTTTTTACTACCTACTGTGTAAGACAAGAATCTTTCATTCCAAATAAAGAATTCAGTCTTTAATTATACAACTGAATAAAATCTAAAGCCTACAGAAAACACCTTCAGAGTTCACACAAAATACAAGAAAAAAAGGCTTAAGTGAAGACCTGGTTGGCTTGGTTATGCCACGACTTCAAAAGGAAAGTATAGTAGGACTAAAAGCTCACAAGTAACTCTGGATGTGGCAAACATTAATGGAATAATGAATGGGTTCTTCAAGCTTTGAAACTGTAAGCAAACCATTGTCAAGAAGACTCTAGGACTTCTGATTCACTGTTGAGAACATCAGTTAATGCAAATGTATAATAAGTGAAGTTTAAAATATTTTCAGTGAGTTGTATATTTTTACATATTAGTGAGATATGTATAGTAAAACTGGAAAAAAAAATCTTGAAAGCAAGCCTGAAGAATTGCTGCAGCCTCAGAATAAAGCTAAGCAGCATTCTTTACGGGTGTACCGCCCATGTGTGGAAGGAGGTTGACATCTTTATAGAAACATCATCCACCACAGTCACTTGTTTCTACTTTCAGAATCTTAACAAAAATTGTTGGATAAACATGCTCCTGCAAAAACTGTACTTTAGTGTCCTGACCGTACATTGAGTTTCACAGTTGGTTCTTTGTTAGTTACAGGACTCCAAAGTTCAAGAGAGTTCTTAGAGATAGATGAGAAACTTGAAGGTTTTTCATGACAGGGAGGGAAAGATGGCAAAACTCCTTTGCAGTAGATTATCTCTGGCTTCAAACACAGTTTGAATGTCTCTGTGTTCAAGTTTTCCCCAAAAGGTGCAACATCCATGGAGTAGCTTGTCAGGGAGAATGTGTGAGAGTTTCCCACAGACCATTCAAATAAATGAAAAACATTGTATGTAGGGTGTTTAGCAACTAGTCTTTAAGTAGCTTGTCCAGAATTTTTTAGCTTATCATTTCATGAAGCATCTGAGGTAGAAGCTGATGCTCATTTTTTGAGCGGTATTCCTATGTGATTTAAAAGAGTGTTTAAGGAGTATTACAAAAGTACAATTCATTTAGTTTCTATACTAGTTCCACATTTTCTGTTGGTAAGACAGGAAATACCGTACTGTGGGGAGTGTGGGAAGCATTAGTACTAATAATACATTTGTAAAGTTCTGGACTATTGTTGATTGAAAACTAAGAAGCAACTACTCTGTTGAATTCTTCTTTTGATGAGATGCATTTGTTAGCTGACAACGTTCTCTTTAAGGGCTTCTTCACTGTTGGAATACTTCCCTCTCCTGTTTATAGCGCAGCACAGTGTTTTTATTTTTCCCTGTCTGAGAAGCACAGATAATCTGTTAAATGCTGACTTCTTTCCCCTGCTGTGTGTCTTCATGTAACAGTTTCTCACCCACGGATAATAAATTTGCTACATGCTCTGATGACGGCACTGTTAGAATCTGGGACTTTCTTCGTTGCCATGAGGAAAGAATTCTCCGAGGTACGTGTACTAACAGTACTGATTGGAATATTTAAATAGGGAAGGCATTTGTGGTTAAATCATCACAATACCACAATACCAGCTTACATCTCCATTCAATTTTTTTACATATACACTGTCTCAGTCAGGCTCTTTAAAGAAACCTGAACAATTCTGGTTCACGGTCATTTTGTAGATTTTTTACTACTACTACTATCTTTGAATTCTTTGAGTTAGGTTATAAATTATACATACAAGTATTCCTCTTCTCTTACCCTGCCACCCTTGCAAATTACTTGCTTACCTGTACTGATCTGTTAGGGCCATATTCTTTTCCTGTCTTATAGCCAGCATAGCTTTCTCCAACATGATGGCACTATAATTTTATTTCAATAGCTCACATTCTCCTGGCAGTCCTTTTACAATATGGTTAACTGAGGTAGCAATAGCTACACTTCTCATTATTGCTGTTTCTGAAAGCAGGTGTTGTGTTTTTGTTTTTGTTTTTCAAACAGTATACCACATTTGTATACTACACGGCCCACTAGTTACTAAATTTTTTGTTTGCTTTTATCAATTTCATAATTATAAACTAATGTCTACCAAAAGAAATCCATATTTTTTACTTGGATTAACTTAGTTTCAGACTTCATTAAGTGGAGCTGTTGAAATACTAACAGTTTATCTCTACCGTTTATGTAAATTCGGTGAGTGCTAGAGTTAGGGAATTAATTCTGTTTATATATGTAATACAAACATTGAAACAGACATTTACATTAATAAAAACACTTAATCTCGTTAGTTCATTGTTAACTAGGAAGGTAGTGTTCTCAACTGCTTAATTTGAACTTGTACTGATTTAACAAAGAGTATATTCTACTCCATACTCTTGATTCCAGTATCCCATAAGAGTAACATCTTCCTCTCATATAAATGTTGGGTAGGCACATGGGTGCCACAGACACTGGGTGTCAAGTAATTACTATTCAGAGATTTTCCTTTCTATTCAAGGGTCTTGGTTGAATTTTTACAACATTCTAGAGCTTAATTTACAGCCTGTAGTAGTGTTGATGCTTTCTAGATAAGAAAGTAAAATGCCCTTAATATTTAACCCATATTTCAAGCCAGTTTTTTTTTTTCTTTTAATTCATGTTTGTTTACATGTTTCTGGCTTTGCACGTTTTGTGTGGGTTCATCCACAGTGCTTTATGGTGATAGCTAGCATAAGGATATAGTACCTGTCATTGAAGGAGTGTACTATGAACATTATAATATTGTACAATTCAGAACTAGATGGAGTTTTTAGAATCATTTAGCTAGAATTACTTTATGGATGAGCATAATGACCCAGCAGGCTTAAGTGACATGTTCAAGGTAAATAAGTTCAGATCTAGGATTTAGAATCTAGCTTAATGGTACGCTAATATTGCAGCTTTCCTCACTCTTAATGGAAGTCTTAGCTGTAAAACAGACATAAGATGGATAACTTTTTCTAGGTTTTGAAAATCCCAAGAAATATAGGGGAAACACAATAATTGTAGTTACTAAAAGCAATTCTAAAGTATCAAGACAATTATTTTTATAGTGGACTATAATAATTATGAAGTCTTATATAAAACTACTGTGTATCTTGGATTAAATAAAAGAAAACCTGCTATGTGGTAACATTTTTCACTTCCATGTTCCAGTGAAATATTATTCAATTTTGGTAATGAAACTGTTTCTAGGTAGTACTTAAGAACTTTTCCTCTGAAATTTAGAGACTATGTGTGAGATACTCTAGCAGTTAAATATTTTCAGATTTGAGCTGAGGCAAATTTGGATAAGATGAAATGGATGCTGAAGTATTTATTTGTTATTCCTTTGGCTTAAAAAATAAACCAGCATCCTGCCTATGTTATTTGATAGCTGAATTTTATTTTTTATGTGGGGGGCTCTTTTTATTTTAATTTTTGCTGTGGAATTTTCAAACATGTACAAAAGTATAATGAATCTCCATGTACTTCTAGGATGTATGTTCTAGCTTAGCTTACTCGTGATTTTTGCTCCCTTTTTTCTTAGTGCCTCAATGAGTATCTGGGACCAATATGAATATATAAGCCAAGTTAGTTATACCACCCAAATAGTAGTTCTGGTAGCAAGTCTGGTGTAGTAAATGAGTTATTAGATTCCAGTTATCCATTTTCTGTTATTCCTCATTTTTCTAAATTCTCTGAATTTTAGTGGTGATTATAAAACAGTGAAACGGTTAAAATTTTCCTGTCCTTCACTTGTGGATTCCAGTTGTCTCAAGCCTGATCTAAAATTCTTCACATAAAATTTCAAGTAAATTTAATTGAGCTTTATACATAGAAAATTGGGTCACAAAGTCAAACAGATAAGGATAGGAGCTTCCACTATCTAAAATGTCACTTGGTCTCTATGAAGGGATGATGTTCAGCTAGCTTACACAGACTTAAACATTGGACGGTTAAGCATAGTCTTGCATAATGTTAGTGTTGTACATCAGACCAAAACTTGGGTTTAAGTATTTTTTAAAAGATTATTTATTTATATGAGAGAGAGAGAGAGAGAACAAGCAAGGGAAGCAGGAAAGGGAGAGGGAGAAGCAGGCTCCCCCTGATCAAGGAGCCCAACTGGAGGCTTGATCCCAGGAGCCTGGGATCATGATCTGAGCTGAATGCAGACACTTAACCGACTGAGCCAGCCAGGCACCCCATCTTGGGTTTAATTATTAAAATCTAAGAACATTTTATTTTATTTTAATTTTTAATTTTTAAAAAAGATTTTATTTATTTGACAGAGACACAGTGAGAGAGGGAACACAAGCAGGGGGAGTGGGAGAGGGAAAAGCAGGCTTACCTCTGAGCAGGGAGCCTGATGCAGGGCTCGATCCTAGGACCCTAGGATCATGACCCAAGCTGAAGGCAGGCGCTTAACGGCTGAGCCACACAGGCACCTGAGGAAAATCTAAGAACATTTTAAATGAAGGTGATGTTTATGATCATATAGTTTAGCTCTTTTTATCAAATACTTACCTTTTCTATGTCATTCCTAAAACCCAGTCTTCTATTCATAAACATTTTTAGTGTTACAGTATTCACTACCTTAAGTGATTCTTTTTCCAATTTTTAGATAGCTTTAATTTTTAGGAAGTTCTTTCATTATGTCAGAAATCTGATTCTGTATGACTTGTCCTACCTCAGGAACACAAAAAAGTTAAGTTTATACTTTCTTCATGGGAGCCCTTTAAGTGTTTGAAGATAGCTATCATGTCTTCTTTTTTTAGTACATTTAGTATGTTGAAGTGAGCGCTCTGTCATGTCTTCTTTTTTTTTTTAAAGATTTAATTTATTTATTTGTCAGAGAGAGAGGGAGAGAGAGTGAGCGAGCACAGGCAGACAGAGTGGCAGGCAGAAGCAGAGGGAGAAGCAGGCTCCCCGCCAAGCAAGGAGCCCGATGTGGGACTCGATCCCAGGACGCTGGGATCATGACCTGAGCCGAAGGCAGCTGCTTAACCAACTGAGCCACCCAGGCGTCCCTGTCATGTCTTCTTAATGTAGACCATCAGCTCTAACCATACAGGATCCTTGTGCATGGTGGAAGCCATGATGCCATACTGTTGACTGCAGAATTTATAGTTGCTTTTTAGTGTCCTTTCTGAGATTGTTCACGTGCTTTTTGGAAAAGGAAGAAGTTACACAAGAGAAAGTCATCAGTATTTTTTAAGGTTCAAATGAGTACAGATTTATTTTTAGGAGATTTGCTACTCAAAAGATAGTGATTGGTCCATAGGTATGAAATTGAATATACTGAAAAATTGAGAAGTATTGTGTGCCACTCATTACTAAAACATATGCAGGTCAGCATAATTTATACACAGTTATCCTTCTTTCCCATTATTAGAGCACTTAATTTGTGGGCTGGGAGTAAAAGAACATTTAAGAACCAGAAGTACACGAATCTAAGTGAGCTTCTAATGTACTGATATTTATTGCATTTGACTCTCAGTGAAATGGAGGCATTAAAATCCATTTATTTAATTAATGACCATATGCTATATGTATACTACCATTAGTAGAAGAATCTTTTTAAGGTACGACACCTTCCCTCATGCTTCTTAAAGTTTAGTAGGGAAGTTATTTTCACACACATAAGATGGTGGAGAATATGGGAGAAGAGTCTTGGTAGTGTTAGAAAGATAGTTGTATCTGTATAGAGTTAGAAGCAAATCACTTAAGACTAGCTGAAATGTACATGAGAAAGGTTGAAAACACAGAATCAATAAGAAAACTGAAATAAACTTTAGTGAGAAGCATAATACTCTTCAAAAGAACCCAGTTTACAAAGTTTCAGCATGCTTTCATTTTGTTTTACCTTCTTGATTTTAACAATAGCTGATACCTTATACTTGTATGTATCAGGCATATTCTAAGAACTTTTTTTTTCTTTTACAAGAGAGCATGACCCAGGGTGGGAGGATAAGGGGAGGATTAAAGGAAGAAGAAGAGAGAGAATCTTTTATTTATTTATTTGACAGATTGAGAGCATAAGTAGGTAGAGCAGCAGCCAGAGGGAGAGGGAGAAGCAAGGTCTCTGCTGAGCAGGGAGCCTGATGTGGTACTCAATCCCAGGACCCTGAGATCATGACCTGAGCCAAAGGCAGCCTCTTAACTGATTGAGCCACCCAGGCGCCTCTCAGGGAGAGAATCTTAAGCATGGAATCCATCGTGGGGCTCTGTTTCATGACCCTGAGATCATGACCTGAGCTGAAATAGAGTCGGATGCTTACCCAGCTGAGCCACCCGGGCAGCCCTGTTGTGATAACTTCATTTAATCTTCCTGGTAACCCTATGCTAAATACTGTTTGTTCGACATTTTACAAATGGGTAACCAAGATACAAAAAGTTAAGTAAACTTGCCTTAAGGTCAGGTAGCTTGTAAGAGGTGGGGCTGGGATTTGAACCCAGGTTTTTAGGGCCAGAGTTGGTACTGAACCACTAGGTTAAACTGCCTCTTTTCTGTTTGAAAAGTAATATCAGCATGGGTATAATGATGTCTTTCTGAGCTGTGATGGCAGAATTATAGAGTTTTTTGGTGAGAGAAGAAGGGTGTAGGTAGAGGGAACTGATTTAGGTACTCAATTTCATTTTATCATTCCGTCTTTAAATTTGTCCATGTAGGTGGGATACCTGGGTGGCTCAGTCGGTTAAGTGTCTGCCTTCGGTTCAGGTTATGATCCCAGGGTCCTGGGATCAAGTCCTGCACCTGGGGGGGGGTATCCTTGCCCAGTGAGGAGCCTGCTTCTTCCTCTGCCTGCTGCTCCCCCTGCTTCTGCTCTCTCTCTCTCTCTCTCTGATAAGTAAATAAATACAGTCTTCTACAAAAGCCTATAAATACAAAAGACAAAAGACAAAAATACTGTCCATGTAGGTTATAGGATTTCAGTGTAGGATATATTTAACAATAGAAAAATGATACTACAATGAATAGTTCAAACTAAATGGGTTATAAGATATATGCTACTTTATATAAATAGAACATGGGCATAAGGAGTTATACTGAGACTTACTGAGGAGGTAAGGTCTGTTTTCAGTTTTCGGATATACCACTCATGGAGAGGAATTGAACCCCTGACTATGCACAACTTAAGAAAAAGAATATTTTTAGTACCTTTGGTAAGTTTCTGTGTATCCCTTATTGCATCGACTGTGGTCTTTAATAAATGAGATCAACCCCTTTGCAAAGATCTTTTGGTTCAGCAGTGTGTTTTGAACTATGTGAAGACATGTTTATGAAGTTGAGTGTTCCAGAAATCTTTGATGCTTTTTACTGAAAATAATTTTACTTATTAAAGTAGAATTGGCAAGAGACATAGTTCATGATTAATGGACCTACTTGTACAGTGTTTACAAAACATCCTACAAGATCCTGTCTGTTCTCCCCAAGAAAAGCACAGAATCACCCAGCTTCCTTTAAAATAGCCTGTGTAGGAATAACTCCTTCCGCTAACATAGTGTGTATCAATATGAAAAGCTCTTCAAGCACATCTTACTTAATCATCCAAAGAACCATGCATAAACCTATTTTACATATGGATGCTGATTTTCTGTCTGTGTTAGCTTATTTTGAGGAAGAGTTTATTTTAAGGCTCTTTTCCCTCTGCTTTCCTGAGAAGACTGGATTATGGTAGGTTCTCATAAAGAATCATCTGAGTATATTATGAGAAGAAAAAAGACTTACTAAGTCTTACTAACACCCTGAAGCACATTTGAAGAAATTAGTGTGGTAGGGTTCTGAAACGTTCATTTTATATGGTACATTCACATTTTCGCAGGAATTGTTTTAGATTTTTATATTGGGCTTTGTTCTTTCTATCTCAGTATTTATTTTATCTATTTATTTTTATTTTTTTTTATTTTTTAAAGATTTTATTTATTTGAGAGAGAGGCAGTGAGAGAGCATGAGCGAGGAGAAGGTCAGAGGGAGAAGCAGACTCCCCGTGGAGCTGGGAGCCCGATGCGGTACTCGATCCCGGGTCTCCGGGATCATGACCTGAGCCGAAGGCAGTCGTCCAACCAACTGAGCCACCCAGGCGTCCCTCAGTATTTATTTTAAATGCTGCACATAATATAGCAAAAACTTGCTGAAAATAGATTTGTAGCTTTCTTGGGATGTCAGATCTGCTCACTGCTGCTGTTATAGTGTTTTAGTTAAGAGTCAAGAGCAATTCCCAGACACACTTGTATATAAAGATGCTGGTTTTCTGACAGTTACAAATCACTGTGAATAATAATTCAGGCATTTGATTTTTAGAAAGTCTGCATCTTTGCAGTAATTATTCTATGATTATCTGCTTCAGTTTATTTTGAGTGAGGCTGAAATTTCCATTTGCTGATGAATTAGTTACCTGGTTATATTTTTAGAGCTTCCCAGCTAACTAGGGCTTTAGTAGTTTTTCTTTTTCCTTAAAGATTTTATTTATTTATTTGACAGAGCACAAGCAGAGGGAGCTGCAGGGGGGGGTGGTAGCTGCAGAGAGAGAGGCAAAAGCAGGCTCCCCATTGAGTACCGAGCCTAACCTGGGGCTCTATCCCAGGACCCTGGGATCATGACCTGAACCAAAGGCAGCTGCTTAACTACCCGAGCCACCCAGGCACCCCCTTTGGTAGTTTTTAAAGCTAAAATTCAGAGCTTTGGAAGTTTGTAGTTAGATAAATATGTTATATGCTTTTGGCTTTTTCATTTTTAGTTGGTAGATCCTTATGCAGCTAAAGTATGGTATCATCAAAAATAGTTACTTGTCGGGGCACCTGGGTGGCTCAGTGGGTTGAGCCTCTGCCTTCGGTTCAGGTCATGATCTCGGGGTCCTGGGATCGAGCTCCACATCGGGCTCTCTGCTCAGCGGCGAGTCGGCTTCCTCCTCTCTCCCTCTCTGCCTGCCTCTCTGTCAAATAAATAAAATCTTAAAAAAAAAAAAAAGATTTAAAGAAAAAAAAATAGTTACTTGTCAATGAGGGCAGTTAAGTACCAAAACAAATACTGTTTTTTTTTTCTTACGTCAGTTTTTCCCCTTTACTGTATTTTTAAAATTTTTAAACTATTTTATTTATTTGACAGAGAGATGACCAGAGCAGGAACACAAGCAGGGGGAGTAGGAGAGGGAGAAGCAGGCTTCTCACAGAGCAAGGAGCCTAATGCAGCGCTTGATCCTAGGACCCTGGGATCAGGCCCTGAGCCAAAGGCAGATGCTTAATGACATCCACCCAGGCACCCCTTTCCCTTTACTTTAATGATATACTAAAAAGCCATTTTATTTAAGGGGTGCGTGGGTGGCTCGGTTGGGTGTCTGCCTTTAGCTCGGGTCATGGTCTTGGGGTTCTGGGATTGAGCCCTGTGTTGGGCTCCCTGCTCAGCAGGGAGCCTGCTTTTTCCTCTCCCTCTGCCTGCTGCTCCCCTTAGTCATATTCTCTGTCAAATAAATAAATAAAATCTTAAATAAAAAATTTAAGTTCAAGACATATCCCAGGAATTTGTAAGAAGCACCTACGGTGCTATGATCTCTTTAGTTACAGAAGCCAGAAAAAGAATCTCTATTTAAAGAAAGAAATGGGGGCGCCTGGGTGGCTTAGTTGGTTAAACGTCTGCCTTCTGCTCAAGTCATGATCTGGGACCCTGCGATTGAGCCCTGTGTCAGGCTCCGCTTGGTGGAGAGTCTGCTTCTCCCTCTCCCTACCACTCCCCTTGCTTGTGCACACTTGCATGTGCGCGTGCTCTGTCAAATAAGTAAATAAAATCTGGGGCGCCTGGGTGGCTCAGTGAGTTAAGCTTCTGCCTTTGGCTCAGGTCAATGATCTCAGGATCCTGGGATCCAGTGGGGTGTAAGGCTCTCTGCTCAGTGGGCAGCCTGCTTTCCACCCCTACTCCGCCCCTGCCTGCCTCTCTGCCTACTTGTGATGTCTCTCTTTCTGTCAAATAAATAAATAAAATCTTTTAAGAAAAAGTAAATAAAATAAAAAAGAAACTGTAGTCTCTAGGTGATTTATCCTTTTTTATGGATTGTTTTGTAAACTAGTCTTAATTTCTCCAAAGTACACTAATCAGTTTCTCAAAGCCAATCTGCTGAACCCTCTGTTTTTTTCCCTTTGTAGATACTTTAATAACATTCTCTTCGAGAGAATGTTACCCTTATTAGGATGGTTTTAGAATATCACATGTTACTTGGATTATTGGCCCAGTGAATTGTATCTGCTTTAACTTGCTGATATTTTAAAATATTCTATTAGTCCCTAAGGAGCACCAGGAAGGCACAGCCACCACAGGGGGCCTGTGGTGCTTTTGAATGGGGGTAGGTAGAGTTTCTCCTGCTCAGAACCATCCATCAGAACCATTACAAAAGGATTGCCTTTTGTAATCTTCCTGACTGTTGGCAAGTTAAACCTCCCAATCTGAGCCAAGGAAGGCTTAAGAGCTCATACAACAGTTCTTTCTCTTTTCTTTCTTTGAAAAAATTTCCATAATTAAATCAAAATATGATGTCTTAATATCCTCCCTACCCCCTTTATTCTAGATCTGTATACAGTAAATCTAACCGTACCTTCATACATAATCCTTTAAATATTTGAAAATGACAGAATTTCTCTTAAGTCGCTCTTATCCAAGTTGAATACTACATTTCCCTTTACTCTTTTTCATGATTTCCTGATCCTTCACCATTCTGAGCATCTCTTATCAAGAATTAAGGTTCACCATTCTGAATATCCATTCTTACTAAATGACAGAGGGCACAACACCACATGAATTCATACTAATCCTCGAAAGCCTACATTTGTATTTATGTAAACTCATAAACCATTCTAGTAGGCTATAGAATTGAGATTGAAAACCTAAATACTAGACTTAACATTCATCTCTTTAAAATTTTTCATATTAACTTCTGTTCATTAAATTTAACATCATAGTATCTTCTTGAATCCTAACATCTAGAGAACTCCCAGTCTTGGATCACCTGTACCTTGCCAAGCACTCCATTGAGATTAATTAAAAAATGTTAAATAGGACAGAGGCCAAGTAAAGAACCTTGCAGTTCTCTCAACAGATTCGCCTCACTGGTAACAAACATCCAGTGGAAACTTATGTTGGAAATGGTCTTCAGGTCATGTAGTTATAAAGCCATGATCCTCTGCCATGATCTTCAGACTAGTTCAAAAGATTGCCTATTATGGTTTGGCTGTAATTTTCTTGAACACCCACCGCTCTAGTAGGTCTTTTTAAAAAAATTTTGTTTTAGAATGACTTATTCCAAACCACTGATTTTCAGTGGAGGCAATAATACCCTATAATGAGCATTTTGTAAAGAGTTTTCTCTCAGAGTGTGCACTGGTGTCTGTTTAAAAAAGCTTTATGCAGGTTGCCTGGGTCACTCAGTCATTAAGCGTCTGCCTTTGGCTCAGATCATGATCTCAGGGTCCGGGGATGGAACCCTGCACTGGGCTCCCTGCTCTGTGGGAATCCTGCTTCTTCCTCTCCTACTCCCCTGCTTGTGTTCCCTCTCTTTCTGTGTCAAATAAAATCTTTAAAAAAACAAAAAAAAGCTTTATGCATAGTGGTCACTATCAGTGAAGATAAAGAATATTTACAGCACTCTAAAGATTCCTTCATACCTTTTCTCCATCCAACCCTTTTATTAGGTAATTTAGACATTCAAAGATATCTATTTTCATTAATTTCCCTTTTTTCCACTTTTTTTTGAATTTTCTCTTTTGTCCTTTTGTGGTTTCTTTCATCTTCCTTTCCCTTACGTACAGTTGTCTTAATTTCCTTGACTTGCCTCATTTTTGTTTTTTTTTTAATTAAACATAAATTTTAAAAAATTTCCCTTAAAAATCTTATTTATTTATTTATGTATGTAAGTAAGTAAGTAAACTCTACTTGAGGTTATGTACTTCATAACCCCAAGATCAAGAGTTACATGCTCTATCCACCGAGCAAGTGAGGCACCCTGCCTCTGTTTTCAATGTTTTATTATTTTTTTCAGATTAACTTCTTTTACTGGCTTCCTGCTACTTAAAGCAACACAACAAAAGTTAGTATATGAAGAGATAGTATTGTGTGTTATTATAGTCACAGGATCTGGAATCTGGATGTTAGGTCACAGTTAGCCCTTAGCAGCCATGGGACATTGGGGCATTACTGTGTCTTTGTTCCCATCTGTGTGATGGGGATTAGTATAGTACTGACCTTCCTGAGTAGTTGTGAGAATTAAATAGGTTAATCCATGAGAAGCATTTAGTGCCATAAAGAATATTCAATTAATGTCAGCTATTACCTCATTTCCAAAGCTAATTTCAGAGCCTGCTTCCATCTTTCTGCCCATTTAAGGATAAAAGTGGTTTCTTTAGAAGTGTATTTTACTTTTCTCATCTGAATGTTTTTCAGGGGTGCCTGGGTGGCTCAGTGGGTTAAAGCCTCTGCCTTCAGCTCAGGTCATGGTCTCAGGGTCCTGGGATCGAGCCCTGGATTGGGCTCTCTGCTCAGCAGGGAGCCTATTCCCTCCCACCCTGCTCTGCCTGTTTGTGATCTCTATCAAATAAATAAAGTCTTTAAAAAGATGTTTTTCAGCCATTATCATTAGTTGTTGCAATTGTACATGTTTCTATTTTCTGGTAGTCCATAAATATGACCACTTGTTTAAACAAGTTGTCATGATTTTCTAATGTTTTCAGGTGGAAAAAATTCAACACTTAGAATTGGCCTTTTTAAAAAAGATCTCCTATGGAAGCATTTAAAGATTCTATTTTAATTGTTAGATGAATCAATTATTTAATGGTTACCGTGTCAATAAAAATTCAAGGCATGGCCTTGTCCCTTAAGCAGCATTTCCAACATTTCCCTAGTTCTTTTATTGCTTCAAATACGTTTTGTCAATTGGGCAAGCACCATGGTGATTGGGAATGCTGAATACAGTGAAAATCAAGTCTTCACAGCTCATCATACTGCTGCAGACTGTGGTCATTGGTGTCTAGACTGTTTCATTGGGACAGCATTTATTTTTCTCTGGGGGAAGAATAGGTGTTTTCCTATTGACCAAATTTAATCACAGTAATTAATTTATAAATCCATTTAGTAATAAAGTTGGATTAGCTAGTGATAAATCTGGTAAATGTCATTTCTCTTTGTGATCTTCGACTAGTAAGGGATCAGTGGTAAATTAGGAATCTCGGGGGAACTATAATTCTATGTATTTTCTGTCCCAGGGGGTGAGACTTAAATACAGAAACCTTATATCATCTGTTTGGACCTCCTGAACCATCTACTCTGCCCCATCTCGTCAAACTTCTCAGCTGACAGCATACTAACTGGGGTATAACCTGTTCTAGCTCAAAAGTCTTTGGTGGAGGTTGTTGGAGGGTGGGAGCTAAACCCTTACCTAGGATGTAGCAGATATTGGCCCAACTGATAAAGTGATTCTAAGAGCAAATAGGGTGATATTAAAGGAGACATTAGGAATTAAGGAGCACTGTAAGTTAGTGATTCCTGAACTTAAATTCTGCTTTTTTTTTTTTTTTTTAAATTCTGCTTTTTTGAGATCATACAGTATGGTGCCCAGTTGTAATGTTCTCTCTGTAGGTCCTGCATGTTAAATACTGTAGAAGTTGGGTGATACTAATATTTTATGTGTTTTTGGAATGGTGAAATTATCATTTTCTAGAAATATATGGAAACTATTCCATTTGTATTTTTTAAAATGTATTATCTGATTTTTGAGAACATTTTTAGTTTTCCAGATTTAATGTTTTAGTGTGTTGTACAAATGTAAATTATTACCAACGGTCTTCTGGGTAAAAATAAAATGTTTATTAAAACAATTCCTTCATGAGAATTTGCTAGGCATTTTTAATTTGGTTTATTCTAGCAGAGAAGTTATTAAATCAGTTACTATAAAGTACTTTCACTCCTTGAATGAACTGTTTTAAATTTAGGTTTCTTTATTTTTTAGTATTTTGGACTTTTGAAGATTTTATTTATTTATTTGAGAGAATGAGCACATGATGGAGCACAGGAACAAAGGGGGGAGGGAGAGGGACAAGCAGACTCTGCTGAATGTAGAGCCCAGAATGGGACTTGATTCCAGGACCCTGAGATCCTGACCTGAGCCAAAACCAGACATCGGTTGCTTCATCAGCTGAGCCACCGAGGTGCCTCTTGGATTTTTTTTTTTTTTAAAGAAATAGCACATTTGCATTTTGGGGTTGAGGTAGAGGCAAAAGGAGGGAAAGAACCTTAAGAAGGTTCCACACCCAGTGAAGAGCCCCTCCATCTCACAACCCTGAGATCATGACTTGAAACTGAAATCAAGTTAGATACTTAACCAGTTGAGCCCCCCAATTGTCCCTGGATCTTTTTTTTTTTTTTTTTTTTAAGGCTTTTATTTATTTGATAGAGCACATGAGCTGGGGGCTGGCAGGGAGAGGGAGAAGCAGAGACTCCCTACTGAGCAGGGAGCATGACCAGGACCACAGGATCATGACCCGAGGTGCAGGCGGACACTCAACTGACTGAACCACCCAAGTGCCCCACCCCTCGACCTTTTTTTAGGGGAAAGAAAAAGACAACTGCTGTCCTCCTACAGTGAGGGAGTAAGAGAATGACACAGTTCTGATTTGGGAACTAGGTATTAGATATTAATGCTTATGAAATGAAAAGTATTTGAAAGAGGAAAGTTTCAGTGCTGAAGGAGGCATGCCATGGACTGTGATTCATCATAAAGGATAAAACTTGGGATTGTTAGGTTTACACTGTAAAGAGACAGTTGCCAACATTTTGGTGTTTTTATTATTGTAGAATCACATTTGAATTAAGTGTGCTTAAGTTTACTGGGCCATCAAGCTCTTCTTAAAAAAAAAAGTTGTAGAAGTGATTTACAGAGGGGGCTAGAGTTAGTGGAAAGGTCGTTCTTAACTGGATTACTGCTAATACCCTAATACAAATACAGGTGAAAAGATATATGCTTACTATAAAATGTAACTTAGAATATTTAGTCCATTGTTCTCTGAAAGATCTAATACCTCCTTTACATGGATTCCAGGAGACCACAAACTTTCTTTTTCTACTGTAAGTACACAGGCATTACTTGGTATAACATGTATTATCTTTGAACAAGCTTTTACATAATTAAAAAAAAAAACTGGTTCTCATTGTTACATTGAAGGCATAATTTTGAATTGCATGTTGGCATCCCAAGATGAGTTTAAATCATTGCTCCTCCTACTTGTTGGGTTTCATGATCCATAAGAAGTAAATGGTAATGCCTGTCTTAACAGGGAAATCAGATTGTAATGTATGTAACACTTTATGTGCTATACAGATAGTATAGTAGTGATGAAAATAGGGCAGTGGTAATGAAAATACTTTCTCTCTCAACCGAAACTCCCAAACAGTGCAGGTTCTAAGAAATTAAGTACCTTTGAAGATAATGACTCTTATGTGATGCTCCGAGCTTAACATCTTCCAGGTCCAGGAAGGACACAATAGGTACTTGGGGAAGCAACATATTATACCCCATGTCCCCACCCCCAGACATAAAAGTCTTTCAGTTTTATCTGAAAGGTAGGTAATGGGTACTTTATTTTCATAAGTTTTTAAAAAGCTGATTATACAGTTGATAGTTAAAAAGGTGTTTTCTGTCTTATCTTTGGGGCAGAAAGGGGCTTTTAAAAAAATTATTATTCCCCTCAAGTTCTTCAAGACTTTGTTAAACATAAAGTTATGAGTCATACTGGTGTCAATAGTAGATTTGTTTGTGTTGTAAAAACTTGTTCATTCTAAGTTGGCATTCTTCGTTTTTATACCTCTGATATGATTCCCACTTATAAAAACATTCAGCTTCTAAGTGGGAGATTTTGCACAGTAAAAAAAAAAGTCTTCAGTGAAAGAATGTATACTAAAATCTTGCTTTCCTTACATAGCTAGCCTGTTATCCAGATTTTCCAATAGTTACAGTGAACACTATTTAAAGAAAAAGTAATCCTGTTCCACCTTTTCCTTATACCTTTGTCTTTATTGTTGGGTATTTTCCTGGAGTCCTTGTTTTAAAAAATACTTCTGCATCTGGGTATAGTCCATATATGAGTATGCTTCCCATTGAAATGACTCTTGGTGAACTCCACCTGCTCATTCTCCTAATTAACATTGCTAGATGGTTTTTTCTTTATGCTTTTCCTTTATGCTTTAATGATTTTCAATGTGATTGTCATTAATGCTTTTTATTTTATCTGAGCTTTCAACACAAATATTTTAGCATAGTCTTGACATTAAAAGCAAAGTGGAAGAAGTCTTGTACCAAAGTTATCCAAAGCTGCCCTCTCTGTGAATTTTGAGATGTGTATTAGTAAGCCATATATTAGAGTTATTTTGTAACCAATGTCAGCATGTAGTCTATTTTCATTCCACCATTAGTATTTAAAAATGTCAGTACCCTTCATTCAGAGACCACCAGGAGCACACTTGTAATTGAACAAGTTGGATTCATACTCTCTGCAGTGAAGAATATAGATAATGGAGATTATATTATAGGATTTGGACTTTGGGTAATTTGGGGGAGGGTTCAAGGAAGTGAGGGCTGTCACTCATTTAGTATAAGAGAGATGTTTGGTATTTTGTGGGTTGTATAGTGACCTTGTTTTTGTTTGACTTCATCCTGGTTTCAGAGTTGTCTAGTGGGATCAGGGGAACAAAATTGGTTAGCTATAAATGTCAGATCAGTCTGTAATAACATTGAGACTTAACTGTGAATATCAGATTAGTTCTCAGCGGTCAGGGACTACCTTTTTTATTTATTATTATTATTATTTTTTTAATCTTTCTTAAAAGCATTTAAATCCAAACTGGCTTCTCACTGTATAGGAACCAGTTGGATGGGGGGCAGGGTGAGGTTGGTGTTAGCTCAGGATTCAGTAGCAATGACCTTGGGCATGTCACTAGAACCGGCTTCAGTGTTACCAGTAGTTATGTTTTTACAAAACGGCAATTGGGAAGCATGTCATGCATACCAGTTTTCAGTTGGCTAGAGCAGTTAATGGGTAAAATATGAGTATGTTCTTTTTTAATAAAAGAAATAAGATGTGTGAGTTTTTGCATTAGTCTGGGGGAATTCTAGGGTTTAGCCCACTAAATTTAGCATCCAGGGATTGGTTCGTAGTCCTTCAGGAGTTGTTTCTTTCCATCTGGGAAGAGTCAAACTATTCATTTTCTATGTTGTCTATGTTAATACAAGGCAGTAAATACCAAAGGGATTTTAAAGGTTTTAAGACTTAAGAACTCTGTCAAATACTTTACAATTAAAGATTATAATAATTGTAAAAATTCCTTATGAATTATTAGATTGACTTAAGGTGAACAATGGCATGTGTTTCACAGCTCCATTGTCCATCTTAGTCATGTTCATCAAAGACCATTAAATGGAAATTTGTAGATTCATTTATTCAAACAGTAGTGTTTACTAAGTGCCAGGCCGTGGATACGGTGGAGGGCATCAAATAGCCATTCCTGTCTTCATAAGCAGTACTATTGATTGCTGATTTTTGTTTTAAAAACATTAGTTTTAATTTCATTTTATATATATTCTAGAATAAGCACTGCATTATTGTATTAATAGTACACTGAAGACTGCCCCTATGATTAATAAGGTAGTCTTATAGTTTTTATAACTTTAAAAGTGGTAACTTTTAAAAATCATATATTTATGGAGCATCTGCTCAGAGAAGTCCAGAGATACCTCTAAATGTGGAAGTATTCAGAAAAAAATTGATATCCTAGTAAACTGCAAGATAGGCTTCTTTTGTATCTTCATTTTGAATAGTAAGTTGAGGGTATTCTCAATACTGAATCTTTTTATCACTTGGTAAAAATTGAGTAAGTTTTAGAGCTAGAAAAGTTATATTTGTAGTTAAGACTTAACTATGAGTACTTATCAAAATTCTACAGCACATTTGGATAGGGTCACAAGATGAGAGAATGCAAAATGTCCAGTTCTGTTAGACAAAATACATTATAGGCAAACCAGTTTTCTCCATGTGATACTACTAGATTTGCCATTGGTCTGTGGAATTTTCCTATAGAAATAAAGAACATAATCATATTTGGTCATGGAAGTCTTCATAGCTATATAATAGCTTTGAATGTTTATGAGATCCTTTAAGAAAGGATTTAGACTACAAAACTTTTTAAGTCTTGGTGCTTTTGGTAGAGCAGTAGTAGCAAATTCTGAGTATGGTTGATTTGGACACAACTAAGGGTGGTAACATTTCACAGTAAGATTTTTCTCCTAAAGACCATTCCACTCAGAAGAATATATATTTTAAGTTTTAAACATACTATATTGGACTATCATTTAGATCTTACTTACCAAGTACAGTACATTTTGCATAGGAAAAGGGATTCCAGAGTTACCACAGATTTCAAGATGAGTAGGGAACTTATCACATAACCATTTTTTATCAGTGTCTAAATTATGTGTAGATGCCAGGACATGTCTTCATATTATTTAGGCATGTAGGTTTGTGGTACATTCCCTTGGTTCCTGGTTAAGGTTTTGTGTTTTGAAAGTAAAATTGTGCAGCAGCCCACTTTCATGATTCCCACAGAATTATTTATATGTATTATTTATAATAACCAGTAGATTTGCATATATATCTTTATAACTATCCATTTATCAGGAGGATTGATGTAGATTAATACCAGTTTACTATGTCTTTTTATTATTAATGATGACTACAAGTCTATTTGCATTTTTTCCCTATAAAATGGGATGAGTAAATTTTATTTTGTATATTGTTAACTTCAAAATTTAATGATAGGAGAATATATTGTAATTGCTGTTTACAGTGGTAAGTGACAAGGAAGCAGAAACTTATTACTATCGAACCTCTTCTCCAGCTGCTCCAGAATTCTAGGTACAGTCATAGTTTTTACTTGGGGCAGTCATAACTCATCTGAGAGTCAGCAGTTCTTGCTTTGAGTCCCAGCTCTGCCACTGGGCAAGTCAGTCTCTGAGTTTGTGTTCTTCCTCTGTCAAGTGGGGCTAATGATACCTACCTCACAGGGTTGTTGTGAGGGTCCCAGAAGAAGTACACAGAAGATGCCATTGCTCACGTGGCAGGCATGAAGTAAATGTGTGTTGCTTAAGTTGCACATGTGCAAGGAAAGTGGTGTAAAGAAAGTGACATATTGAAGTGAATTTGACTTAAAAGGAGTTTGGAACTGATTAGGAAAGTTATTATAAAGGTTTTAAGAGGAGGTGACTAGATCAAGTGTTGGAATGGGATATTATACACGATCATTCTATTTTCAGTAAGGGTTCTTAGGATTAGAAGTGTCACTGATAAAATCAATTGTACTGTAAGCCACATTTAAATAAATAACATTGAAATATAACTATGACTTTTTTTTAAAGCTTTATTTGTACAAGTCCGCATACTTTGCTTCCACTGTCATATCAGAGTCACCGTATTCCCTGAAGGCAACACTTTACTCCCACCATTCCTCTTGCACTGTCCTCCAAATTCTGTTCTTTTCCTTTGTTTATTGCTTGCTTGTTTGGTTTTTGAATAGCTAACAATTTGAGTCTTCCTGAGAACCACTAGCTGTTTTTTTTTTTTGAGTTCTAGTTAGGTCAGTTGATACTCAGTGAGCGCAAGATATACTGCATTATTCTACAGATCTATAGCAGAATTTTCCTTTCATTGCTGCTTTTTACTAGGTTTACAGTATCCTGAAAAAATACAAAGGCCAAAAAAAAAAATGATACATCTTTGTGGTGTGAGTTGTTTATTTGGGCATTTTTAATAGACCTTTTAAATTTAGATCAGAATCTACTATTTCATTGTTAGAGATATTTATATAACTGGCACTGTGGTCACATTGTAAGTCCTCATTTATTCTGTTGTTTAGTCTTCGATTTTTCTCCTTTTATTGTTGTCTTCTCTAAAAATAAGTAGTGAAAGAAAAACTCTTCAAGCACAGTTAAGTTTGCGAAGCCTTTACCTTGCCACATGACTGAATTTTTATTCAGTGTGATGGCTGAAGATGGGAATTAACAGAAACTGAGAACTTCGTGGTCCCACACACCCCAACATCACACTCCTCCCACAGAGCGTAGACAGGCAGTGTTGCTCCAGATACTTGGCTAACCAGCGTTCTCTCTCTGGGAAACATTGATGACACAATTCAGTGACTATGGGCAGTTGACTGGCAAAGAAATGTGTAAACTGTGGTCATACATACATACATACATGTGTTCTTCAGAATACAACCATTAGACTGAAGCCCACTATCAATGTGTTCCCACTAGTTAAAATGGATTTACTTTGTTCTTTCCACATCTTGTTGTCCTGTCCCCAGGAATATGACATGATAAAAACAAAAGCAGACTGACCACATAACAAACAGTTAATTGATCTATGCGGGGATATCACTTGCAACCTTGGCTTTATTAGGAATGTCATTCTGTAACCAACCAAGCTGAAGACTAAATGCAGCTTTAAGATGCATTTTTTCCCCATCAGTCATGCATGGCAAGAAGTATATTCTGTGTATCACATGGAAGTAAGATTCGGAGAGTACTGTAAGGTCTGGATTCACACTTTCCCACCATGTGCCATATGGAAGGCTGAGATCTGTGGTACAACAGTGTTGGGGGAACGGAGGGGTGGAAAGGTAAGGAAAGAACTGGGTGAGATTAATGTGGAAGTTATCTTCTTGAGAATTTTCTGCCTTTACAAAGGTAATTAGTAAACATTCATAAAAAGTTCACACAAATAGAAGTAAAAAGTCAGTGTCTCTCTACCCTTTTCCAATCTTACATCCAGAGTTTATCACTATTCTATTAATGGTGTGTTTGTTTCCACAGTTTTTAAACCTATACAAGAAGATACTTAAAAAACTACACAAAATGGGATTATACACATACATATATTCTTTGCTGTTTTGCTTTTCTTATAATACAATATATCATGGTCATCTTTCTGTATCATTACTACCCTGGACTTGTTTTGGTAACTGTAACATTCCATAGCATGTATCTGCCATAACTTACTTAACCATTCTCATTGACAGGCGTTTAGGATTTCCAAGGTTTTTACTAAGAGTTGTATACTAAGCTTTCTGTACCTTTGTATTTGCTGCCACTCATGTAAATTTTTCTTTAGGATAGACAGCTATGAACCTGATGGATCAAAGAGTATGAACCTTTAAACTTTTGGGAGATACTTTTTAGTTGTCCTTATGGTCCTGGAGTCATTAATGATAAAGCTTAAGGATATTGTTATGGTCTAGCCAAAAACTAAAGATAATACAAGATTTTTTCACCACTTAAGAATGTAATCTTATTTTTAAAAATTATAATCTGCTCACATGGTAAAGTGTTTTCTCCAACATCATAACAGGATAGAATTTGAAATGTAAAAATCTGCCAATCCTTGACCACTCCCCAGAGATAAATTTTTAAACTAACTTGTTTTTGTTTCTGTGGTTACCATCAGAATTTAAAATAATATATTTCATGATATATCTGTATGACTTTGTGTCTCTTCCTTTCATGAAAGATGAGGAGTTTTGTGTACTTACACTACCAACTGTGCCTTCTGCCTCCTGGGTTTTCTTAGTACGAATTGTGGTGGTTTTGATTGTTTCCTATAGCTTAATGTTCTTAGTTCGTTAGTTTTTTGGGCCACCAACCTGTGGCAACTTCCCTTAACTTACTCACCATTATGGTAATGAAGAAGTCCATGCCCCTCAGTGTCTTTCTACTTCTTTCTCCTCTCCCTTTACTTTTAGACATTATCAGGAATTTTAGTTTGCTTTAATTTTCCTTGCAATTTCTAATTACTTCCTCTTTTTTTTTTTTTGGTAATGTCACTAAAAACTCTTATCATAGCTTTTAAAAAGACTTTAATTTTGCAATTATATTACATAGATTTTAAAAAAATTTTTGAAGACATTCTGTAGCTGGTTCTCTTTCTGCTCTGCTTTGAACTGTCTTCTGTGCCAGTGACTGCAGTCATACTGGACATAAAAAAATTTCCTTTAAAGAAACAGTGCTTGGAAGTAAATTTCAAAATTCTTATGTGTGGCGAGATGTATAATTTGCCATCATGCTTGACTGTTCGTTTGTTTGGGTTGTGAATTCTTGGCTCTAAATCTTTTACCTCAGAATTGTGAAGTCCTCCATTATCTATCAATATCAGATGCTGTTCTGATTCTCATTATTTTGTATATAATCCGGCTTTCCTCTCTGAATGTTTTTGAAATGATCTCTCTCTCTGCGAACTTCTGTTTTGCTGTCACCCACGCTGAGGTGTAAGTATTTTAAATATCTATCTTTTTCTGCTTGCTTTAATCTGCAATTCCAAAATCTTTATTTCATTCAAAGGGTTTTTCTTTTTTCTTTGATTTTCCAGAATTACTATCTTCAGTCATGCCTAGCCTATTATCTAGCCCTTCTTTTTATTTATTTACTTATTTATTTGTCAGAGAGAGAGAGAGAGAGTGAGCACAGGCAGACAGAGTGGCAGGCAGAGGCAGAGGGAGAAGCAGGCTCCCTTCGGAGCAAGGAGCCCGAAGTGGGACTCGATTCCAGGATGCTGGGATCATGACCTGAGCCGAAGGTAGCCGCTCAACCAGCTGAGCCACCCAGGCGTCCCTATCTAGCCCTTCTGATGAAATTTTTATTTTAGCCACTGTGTGTTTAATTTCCAAGATCTAGTGGTTCTCTGGTATTTTCATTTTTCATAGTGACTTGTTTTGTTGTTTGTTTTAAATGAATATACCCCTTCAAACTTTTAGCATAAGAATTGAGGTATTTGAATGCTTTGGTTTGGTCTTGTTCTGATTTGTTTTTCCTTAATCTTTTTCCTGGTCTTTCTCTTTCTTCCTGTTTGACTTTTCTCAAATGTTTAGTGATCCCTGGTTGGTTAAATTTGAATGAAGATTTGTATTGGTAGATAAGTAGCTCTTTCATTTCTTTTATAGTTGAGTAAGGCCATTTACCCAAAAGGCTCTTCCCCTGGATAGTAGCCCTCACCATGGACTCTGTGTGTGTGTGTGTGTGTGTGTGTGTGTGTGTGTGTGTGTGTGTTTTAGTGAGCTGAGCGGGAGGACTTTGTGGTAACTGCCACAAGCCACAGTTAAGTGGATTGTATTGTGAGGTGGAATGCTTGGTTTATGTCACTCTCAGATGGGATGGCTTTCTCCTCTCTCCCTCATCCTCTTTCTCTCTACTGTCTCTTCTCCTCTATTGCTCTTTCTGTTCTTCTTCAGGTCTTAGCATTGGCACAAGTTTTGTGCTGCTGTCTTCTCCAGTCTTAAATCCTATTCTTGGGTTTCTTCCAAGACCTACTTTTGCTTTGTTTAGAAAGCACCTGTCTGGCTTTAGCTGAGGGTAGCTGTTTTATATAAATGAGAAATCAGCAGGGACCTGGACAGGTGGCTTTATGGAGGGTTCTGTAATTATCCTCATTATAACATCACAGCCTTTGTCAAGCTGTCATGGAGCTTAGAGCCTCCTCCCCTCCCCCCAAGTTTATCCCTTTTGGGGTTTAAACTCATCACCCTGAGATCAAGAGTCACATGCTTTTCTGATTGAGCTAACCAGGCGCTCCTGTCTTTTTAAGGCCTGTAACAAGTCTTCTGTGTGTTTTGGTTTTTTTTCCCCCCATTCTGGTTTATTCCTCGGTAATAAGCCCATTTCTTTTTGAAAAATGCTTACATTTGGGTTAAATTTTTTTGAAATTTTAATAAAATTAGTGGTCAGTATCAGTCTTGGGAAATAAGTACATCCATTGTAAACCTTTGAAAGTAACTTAGGAAGGGCCGTACATACATCATTTCATTTAATACTAAAATCATGATTTATTTAAAGACATAATTTCTTTTTCACATTAGTGACCTTGAAACAATTTCTGTTACTTTCCTCCTGGTGTTCCTACTTGTATCATTTTTCCATTTCTTAAGAAATGATATGTATTTACCTTTTTTTTTTTTTAGATTTTATTTATTTATTTATTAGAGAGAGAAAGAGAAAGAAAGCATGAGAGGGGGATGCCTGGGTGGCTCAGTTGGTTGGACGACTGCCTTCGGCTCAGGTCATGATCCCGGAGACCCAGGATCCAGTCCCGCATCAGGCTTCCAGCTCCACGGGGAGTCTGCTTCTCCCTCTGACCTCCTCCTCGCTCATGCTCTCTCACTGCCTCTCTCTCAAATAAATAAATAAAATCTTTAAAAAAAAAATGCTATAAAAAAAAAAAAAGAGAGCATGAGAGGGGAGAAGTCAGAGTGAGAAGCAGACTGCCTGCTGATCAGGGAACCGGATGCGGGACTTGATCCTGGGGCTCCAGGATCATGACCTGAGCCAGAGGCAGTTGCTTAACCAACTGAGCCATCCAGGCGCCCCTGTATTTAAGTTTTTAATCATGTATTTGAAGCTTGAAAGAATTCATGGCAATGGGTGATTTAGAGGTAAGTAAAGTCACTGAAAGACACTTGAGTTAAACCTCATATTTTCCTGTAGGTTTCTTTCTCCCTAGAAATGAGTTAATATTCTTTAAAAATAGAAAAAATGTAGAGAGAATCATTGAACATTTACTCCATAAATATAAAAGTAAGTCTCTGTTTTGGAGACTGCATTTTAGTCTAGTGGAATCAATAGTTACCTGAAAATATTACCCATCTTTTTCTTAGTTACTTAAAACATAGACAAAGTAATAAAGGCAATGGTGACTCCCATTTTAGATTTTCCAGTTCTGAGAGAGAAAGCATTAGATCAAGTCTAATCTTGGATGGGTTGGATGTTGGTGGTTAGAGCTCAGTGTTCTTTTCTCAGAGGTCATTTGAAAACTGAAATTTAGCAAAGTCTTAAGAAGTCTTACTTTGTGGGAGTATTTTTAAATGGAGCCATTTTCTGCTTTCCTATCCTCTGTCATCATAGGAACAGCTCTTGCTGGATAACTAACTATGGAAGTATCTGTCCCCATGGTAAAATTTTTGAAGGCAGAGATTGGATCAAAATAAGAGCTTTTATTTATTGTCTATTCAAAATGGGTGCCAGGCATGACACTGAATTATTTATATATCTCATTTAATTTCTGAAACAACCTGTTAGTTGAGTAACCTATATTTTACACTTGAAAATATTAAGATTTAGCAAGGGTTAATAAATTACAGAAGCCCATAACTGGTTAAATGACATCCAATGTTTAAATAGGTCAGGTTTAGTCCAAATTTTTTACTATCAAGCGTTGTATAGCATATGAGCACTAAACAACATACCAATATGAATTAAAGTATATTCAACATATCCTTTCTTTGATTTCAAATAATACTGTATCTGTGCTCCTATTGGACAAAGCCAATTTCATCTCTTGTTTTTTTCTTCCTATGAGAGGGAAGTACAGTTTAGTAGATTTTTATGTAGAAATGAGAATATTTATGAATCAGTCTTGATGGTGCTCAGAGAGGAGGGCAGAATTAAACATTGATCTATTTTCCCTAAGAATATAGTTTTGGTTTTTAATATAGTATGCATAGATGTATTTTTTGTTCTCTTGGCTTTTCATTATTCATTCATTCATTCATTCAATAAAATACAAGATGGCAGATTTTAATCACCTCCACAAGGAAATGCTGGTGTTCTTTATAATGGTCAAGTTTAACTTAAGGTGGCCTGGATTTTCACATTTCCTAGTAAGTATTTATTACTTGGTTTCCACATTTCTAGAATGATAAAGAGTTCTTTTTTTCTTTCTGAGATCTATGGAGAAATTAAAATATTGTTTATCTTCATTTCATGCTTTTGTTTATAATGAGGCATTGGGTGGGTAGTGAATTCAGTTTCCCCCCCACTTTAGCACTGTCAGGATCTTGTTCCAGTCTTCTTGGAGCCAGTGTTTTGATGAGAAATTTTATGGTAGTTTGTAGAATGTCATGCAATTGGGATTTATCTGATGTGTTTCTCATGATTGGTTTTGGTTTTATGGGATTTGGGGAAGAAGATCACAGAGTAAAGTGTCATTTCATCACATCACAGCAAGGATATACATTATCACCATGATCTGATGTTGACCTTGGTCAACAGGTTGAGGCTGTGTTGGAGTTCTCCAGTGTAAGGCTACTCTTTCCCCCTTTTTTCATACTGTACTCTTTGGAAGGAAGTCATGAAGCACTTAAGGGGTGGGGAGTTATGCTCCACATTCTTGAGAGTGGAGTAACTATGTAAGTTATTTGGAATTTTCATGCACAAGAGGCTCAATTCTTTTCCTCCTTCTTACTTGTTTTTATTCAGTTATTTATATCATTGTGAACTAATGGGTATTTATTGTTTTTGCTATGATGGAAGCTAAGTAATATAACCAGCTCCCGGTTAACTTTATTTCTGCTTTGAAACATAAAGGGAAAAAATTGTCAAGATCCAACTGGAGTGTAATGCCATCCCAGATTACTTATGTATAGAAAAAGTTCTTAATAATAGCTTGAAATTACAGTCTTCTAGGAATCATGCGATGGACCCTGCCTCTAGCAGTTATTTAGGGGTTCATGTAACCTTCTTATTCTGATACAGGTAAATTTCTTTAACTTTGCCACTGTTACCTTCCTTAGTAGTAGATGAATAAGATTATATAGGGAGCCACATTTCCCCAAAATGCAAATACACCCAAGTACATTCTGACAAAACTCAGAGATTTTACAACAACAAAGTACAGTTGTGCATGGCTATGATTACCATGGGGGCTAATTAATTACTTCTAGTTTGGCCAGGATTCGGTGTTGCTTTCATATATCTAAACCTCCGGTTTTAAAACACAGTGTCCTTATTCTGGCCAACTGAGGGTGATTAACCAGTTTACTGTTTTTTGTTTTTTTGGTTTTTTTTAAAAGATTTTATTTATTTATTTGAGAGAGAGGCAGAGAGCATGAGCGAGGAGAAGGTCAGAGGGAGAAGCAGACTCCCCGTGGAGCTGGGAGCCTGATGCGGGACTCGATCCCGGGTCTCCGGGATCATGACCTGAGCCAAAGGCAGTCGTCCAACCAACTGAGCCACCCAGGCGTCCCCAGTTTACTGTTTTAATATATATATATATATATATATATATATTTTTTTTTTTTTTTTTTCCAGAAGGAAGGCTTCCTAGAAATGCCCTTAAGTACCATTTAAAATTTCTTGTTTTCCTTTTTGATCCTGCTTTTTCTTCTTTATTAAATAGGCTTTCTTTCATTCATGGCTTCTTTTCATTCTTGCCCAAGGAATCTGCTGGCACTGATGACTCTATTGTTAATGTAGCATAGGTACTGCTCTTTTTGGTAGCCTTGATATTGCCAAACCTTCCCATCATTCTTTTAAGGTTTTGTTTTGTTTTGTTTTGTTTTTACACTTTCTTTCTAGTTGTTTTTTTTTTTAAGGTTTTATTTATTTCTTTGACACAGAAAGAGAGATCACGAGTAGGCTGAGAGGCAGGCAGAGATAGAAGGGAAAGCAGACTCCCTGCGGAGCAGAGAGCCTGATGTGGGGCTTGATCCCAGGACCCTGAGATCATGACCTGAGCCGAAGGCAGAGGCTTAACCCACTGAGCCACCCAGGCGCCTCTCTTTCTAGTTTTTCAAGTGATGATTAATATGCTTTTTTTCTTGACTCTTTAAGACTGTTATACCATCTATATATTACTGTTAAATTACAAATGTGTGCAGAAATGTTTGCTAGAAAACCTTGACGTCTGATTACACACACACACACACACAGTCCCACTCCCACTCCCACCCTGTGCACACTTTGTTATAAAGGACTTTGTAGCTGGTTTCTACCTTGTGTGTAGGACACCAGGTATTTCTTACCTCAGACTAATGACTGATGTGCTTTGTGATACTGGTGGTTAATATTTGGGACAGTACAATAACAATGAAGGTTGAAAGAATATTCAGTTGTTGCATTCCTTCCCTTTAAACGTCTTTGATGAATATTCTCCAAACTAGCTTTTTAAAAAAAATCCTTTTAATTAAAATCTTTAAAAAAAAGGGGGGGGCACAAAGGGTAATTTGCTGTTGGGCAGGAAACATGCTGCAGTTACTTCTTTCTGGTTATTACAACAGAAGAATATAGAGGATCAACATTCATTCTATACACTCTCAGGCAATGGTTTGAGAAACAAATGGAGATTTTCCTGTTGTATCTGTCATCTGATTATTTTTCTCCCTTTCATAGTTTTCAAGATTTTTCTAAATATAATTTTTAAAATTGACTCAAATGGAAATTGTGCTTTTCTCTGTCCTTCCCCCACATTATTGTATAAGTTTAGTAGCAGTCTGAAATATAAGTTTCAGCAAAACTTAGAGCTGCACATGTTTTTATTGGACTCAGGAATTATTTACATGTCATATATTCATTAAAAATTTTCACTTTGATGCCAGAAGTAGTTACATGGCATTAATCTTATGAGATGTATGCTTACTTCCAGTTTAAAAAAAATTATTTATTTTGGAGAGAGACAGAGTGGGGGGAGGAGAGGGGCAGAGGGAGAGAGGAGACAGAATCCCAAAATGACTCAGGCTCATCCCAGGACCCTGAGGTCACGACCTGAGCCAAAACCAAGAGTTAGATGCTTAAGTGACTCCGGCGCTCCTTAATTTCAGTTTTTGACCTACTTGACGATTTCTTTTGGTTCAGCCTTTGTCAGTCTTCCATGTAAATGTATAGTACAGATAAATAGAAACCATTTACTTGCATATGCAAATTACATGTGTGACTTAAGTAGGAATCTGGCAAATGTATTATGTTTCTACATCCTTGTTTCATTTGAGTTTTTATGTTGTATACTGGATACTCTTCTGACAGCATACATTTCACATTTTTTTTATAACCTGATAAACACTTGTGTTACCACTCAACTGTGTCAAATCCTTAAATTTTGCTATGCTTATTTCTGAATTTTTTTAAAAAGAAGAACCCATTACAGATATGGTTAAAAGTCCCTTTATGCACCTTTCCCTAGTGCCTTTCCTCTTTTTCCCCAGAGGTGTCCACTCTCCTGGATTTAGGCTCTTCATTGCCAGACAACAAAATAAGCTAGCATTTCAAAATTTCCCAGATTCATCTTCTGAGGGATTTGGAAGTGCTTTGAGGAAAAAAGACTCATGGTCACATTCTCACCTGCAGATTTGTAATCTATATTGAAAGCACTGATGGCTCTCAGACATGGAAAAAAATAACTTAATTTTTAAAATTCAGCACTGCACAACTCTTTGACCACAGAACCCCTTCACCCAAGATTTCGTGCTCTGTTTTGGCTTTGAACATGCTTCCTGAAAAACACTTCCTTGAGGTATACTGTTCCATGATTGACTTTCCATTTAATTTTATAGATTTTTACTAATGTCACTTTCTAGATTTGGATGACAGAAATACTAATAATATCACTTTCAGTTGATAATGACTGTTGGATTAAGCTTAAAATCACTTTGCCAAAAAAGGGAGGTAAAATGTTAATAAATTGCATATTTGTTGGCCAGGGTACAAGTTAATTATGGTGTTTTATTTTTTAAATTCTTGAGTCCGCTAATCTATTGAATACCGAAATGTCTGGCTGTAGACCATGGCAACAAACATCCTTTGCCTTAAACTGATCTGTTACATTTTATGTTCCTGTGGCTGGAAGTAGACCGAATTTGTTGTTAATGTTTGACACATTTTCTTGAATAACAGTTCTTCAACTGTTAATGTACAAGATGGTACTTGAAATCTTTGTTTGCTTCTTTCTTCCTGTATTAGAAAATCTTGGTGCTTTTTGTAAGTTATGTATAAAAGAAATTTTTCTTAAGATTTGTTCATATACTGGTATGATCCAGGAAAAATAAAATGGGAAAATGGACACCATTTTTGACCTTCAAATAAAACTATATATTGGTTTTCAGACTGTTCACCGAGCCTTGGGGTCATATGCATTGTTTTAAGGCAGGACGTTTTACCTCTGTGGGATGATAGGTCCCTTAGGATCTCATGAGAATGTAGAGGACAGATGAGGTTCTTGAAAAATACACAGAGGGACACAGTTTTTACATACAATATCACAGAAACCAGGGGACCTCTTCCTATGAAGGAAGAGTCCAAAAACATACCTCTTTCCCTTTCTGGCTTGTAACTCTCACTGCACCTTATGGTTCTGAGATAGGAAATGATAAACAGGAAGCCTCCACTTTCTACAAAAATACGTCTGGAACTGTTCACCAAATATCTAAAGATTAAAACATCGGCCCTATTGTTAGAATTTTAGGGTTTATTAAGGAGTCTCTGCATTTTATTTCTAGGATCTCCTTTAACACACACACACACACACACACACACACACACACACACATCAAGCAGGTTTTCTTTTCATTAGTTAGGAAAAATTAGTTTTGCGTTCTGTACCTTGCTATTTTAGGCATAGTTTTGTAACATTTTTATTTATTTTTTAGTTTTTAAAAAAAATATTTGAGAGTGAGTGAGCACCAGTGGATGGAGGGGCAGAGGATGAGGGAGAAACAAGACTCTCTGCTGAGCAGGGAGCCTGATGCAGGGCTCCATCCCAGGACCCTTGGATCATGACCTGAGCTGAAAGCAGAGTCTTAACTGACTGAGCCACCCAGGCGCCCAGTGTAACATTTTTTAGAAGAGATTTTTCTGTTTTTATTTGTGGAGAAATACTCTAAAGACCCTGCACTAGTTGTTTTGTTAGCTTAATTCAGTCTTTATTCTGAAAATTTTTATTCTAAGTATTAACTTTCTTAAAAGTTATTGTACCTGGACTACATGATTCTACAAATATTTCCCCAGTGTTCAGTCTTCATTTTGTTTGGTGATCACATATTTTAGAGATCAAGCATCCAAAATAGGAGCCCAATGAAGGTTACTGTTATGCACACTTATTTTGAATTAATGAGCCAGTGAAAGAGCACATAAATGAGCATGTGAAGGAATGATCAAGTGGAATAAGTAAAATCATTTTCCTCCCATTTGGTATAAATTCTAATGTACAATTAATTGTTTTTTTTTTGCAGTTGATTATTCTGAAGTAGTAAGTTAAACAACCCTCAGTCAGATACAATCCACAAACCAATGCCACCAGCCTCCGAAAGATGCTAATTCTGTTACTATTCATTTAGCTAGGACCAAAGAGAGTGTTAGCTAGCTAAGAAATATGCAAAATTCACTCCCTCCAAAGCTTAATACCTAAAAGTAACCCCATATGGTGAGATTAATTTATAATTTCTTTGGGTGGGGTTAGGGCATGGTTGCCACATTCCTTTCTTCTTTTTTTCTCCTCACATTCCTTTATTTTTAACAAGATCCTGCTCTTCAGAATCAGTCTGATTACTTCTTAGAAAGGTAAAAGAAGTAATTCTTTTTTATTTTTTTTTTTGGTCAGTATCATTCAGCTTTATTATTTTTATTTATTTATTTATTTTTATTTTTGTTTTTTTTTAAATTAACATATAATGTATTATTAGCCCCAGGGGTACAGGTCTTTGAATTGCCAGGTTTACACACTTCACAGCACTCACCATAGCACATACCCTCCCCACTGTCCATAACCCAACCACCCTCTCCCTACCCGCCCCCCCCAAACGTCAGTTTGTTTTGTGAGATTAAGAGTCTAAAAGAAATAATTCTTATTTATGTATTTATTTTTAAATTTTACCCTAAATTCTTTTCTTATGTAGTTCTGAGACTTGGAAAGGTGTACAGAAGTTTGTCTACTACAACCTCCTCAGTTACATTTGATTAATAAATGAAACAAAAGGAACTACAGTTGACCCTTTCACAACAAGGGTTTAGGAGTGCTGATCCCTCCACTGCAGTCTAAAATCCTCTTATAATTTTTGACTCCCTAAAAACTTAACTACTGATAACCTACTATTGACCGGAAAGCCTTACTAATAATATAAATAGTTGATTAACACATATTTTGTGTATGTATTAAATGCTGTTTTTACAATAAAGTAAGCTACAGAAAAAAAATGTTAGCAAGAAAATAAGAAATAGAAAATCATTTATAGTATTGTACTGTATATAAAAAAATATTTGCGGGACGCCTGGGTGGCTCATTTGGTTGAGCGGCTGCCTTCGGCTCAGGTCATGATCCCAGCGTCCTGGGATCGAGTCCCACATCAGGCTCCTTGCTCGGCGGGGAGCCTGCTTCTCCCTCTGCCTCTGCCTGCCACTCTGTCTGCCTGTGCTCGCTCTCTCTCTGACAAATAAATAAATAAAATCTTTAAAAAAAAAAAATTTGCATGTAAGTGACCCTGCACTGTTCAAACCCCTGTTCAAGGGTCACCTGTATTTTGCCACTTAATTTGGATGTTATATTTAGTGAGGTGAAAGGAAGATAGGAATAGGAAGAAAATTCAGGGCACCTCTGGGCATTGGCTTAGCCCTTTCAGGCCTCAGTTTTCTCTTAGGTAACAATTTCAGGGCTGGATACCTTTGCAGGTCTTCCGTAGTTCTAGTAGCAACTGAAGATACTTTTTTGTTGTTGTTCATTATGTAGCAGAATGAATAAAAATAATACAATCATGAGAGTGTAAGTAGAAACTTCCTTTAGAATGGCTAATTATAGTTTAAATCAGTGTTGTCCAGTAGGACTTTTTGTGATGATGGAACTATTCTAGGTCTGTGTTATCCAGTATACTAGCCAACAGTCACATGTGGCCTTTGAGTACTTGAAATATTGCTATAGAGAGTGAATGAGGAACCTAAATTTTAACTTGGATTAAGACAAAGTAGCACGTGGCTGGTAAGTTACTGTATTGGACAGTGCAGGTGAGATTCTTAAGTATTTGTAAATATTTAAAGGGAATTCCACACATAGATTTATTATGACACTCTTGATCTTTATGTAATGATTTGCACTTGGAATCTCTTAATTTTAGAAATTGGCAGTTGCACCTCCAACTTTCAATTTTTAAATCTTTCTTCTGGCATATCCTCCCTTTCTAATTGCAGTCAAGTATGGATAGGTACTATGACCTTTCCCAGGGATCCTGGAGTCTTGGTAGTAGCAATGCGCCTGTATTGCTAGCTTTTTAAAGCTGTTATCCTGCCAAGAGTTTATGCGTTTACCACAGACTCCCTGTAGATTCCTGTCAGTTCCCAGCAAAGCTACACCTTATCCTGTGTTAGGCTTTGTAGTATCTGGAGTGGATTTGATGTTGAGAATTTTATCTTTATATTGTCTTACGGGCTTGATTCTGAAATGTTTTAATTAAGGGCCACTTTACAAAATGTTGGGTCTTCCATTGACAAGAAGTTTTTAGTCTTAAAATCTTGAGCTATCAGCAAGATGTTAGTACTAAAATATCTAGGTCACTGGGCTATAAATTTACTTGAATGAATTTTCTAGTAAGTCTGTTAATTGCTTCAGTATTGCAAACACTAATTACATTCTTGAAATTTCCATATTTGGGGGTCACAAAGAATTTTGAATGGTTCTATTCTGAACTTCTGGACCTTTGAAATGATAAAAATTAGTATAGAGACATTCTTTTGGGTTAATGGTTAAATTGATAAGTTATGTGTTTGGGACTCCAAACAATTATTCTGTGAGAGAATAATTTATGTAAAATTAAGTTTTTATATATGGCACTCAGCTCACAAAACCCATAATATTCTTGAAACTTCATTTAGTGATACTGAGTCTGAGAAATGTCTGAAAAAGTGCATCCCCACTGAGGCTTTGAAGCACATCTTTCTGGGACCACAAGCACTGGTTCTGTATTGGCAAACAAAGACACTAATTAGTATCAGTCATTCTTGAGGTTTGAATTGAGAGAAACCAAAGGCAGTTGCCATTAATTAAAGTAATAAAAGAACATGTTGAAAACTTCACCCAATCCAAGAGTAAATGCCTTCTTATTCTCATAGCATTTCTTCTCCCTAAAAAACTATTACCAGCTTAACTTTTCTTTTTTACAAATTGGACTAAATTACATCTTGATTTTCTGTTTGTACTTTTTATTTTATTTTTTAAAAGATTTTATTTATTCATCAGATAGAGATCATAAGTAGGCAGAGAGGCAGGCAGAGAGAGAGGGGGAAGCAGGCTCGCCACTGAGCAGAGAGCCCAATGCAGGGCTCGATCCCAGGACCCTGAGATCATGACCTGAGCTGAAGGCAGAGGCTTTAACCCACTGAGCCACCCAGGCGCCCCTGTTTGTACTTTTTAAAAGGCTTATTGAGGTATAAGTTACATGTGGTAACATTCAGCCTTTTCTTAGTTATACAGTTCAATGAACTTTGACAAATACATATACTATAATAAAGGTATGTAACATTTCAGTCCCTTCAGAAAGTTTTCTCTGCTTCGTTTTTGTAACCACCACCATAATCAAGATATAGAACATTTCCATCACCCCCCAAAAGTTCCTTCCTGCCTCAGTTTTAACAGCTATATAGTATTCAGTTATATGGATTTACCTTAATATTCTTAAATAACCCCTCATTGATTTTTAGGTGTTTCCAGTCTTCTAATTCAAGCAAAGTGAAACAAACTCTTTGTAAAATTTTGGTGTGATTTTACAGCTACAGACATAGGGTAAATTCCTAGCAGAATTAAGAGTTGTAACATTTTGATAGATATGGCCAGATGGCCTCCCTCCAAAATTGTACCAATTTACTTTCCAACCGGTTGTTGATGACATTGTCTGTTCCTCTCTTATTATCACTGTGTCACCAAATTTAATTTTTGCTACTTTGATAGGAAAATATTACCTAGCAAAGTTCCCTTTTCCCCTCAATTTATTTCTCAATTTAATTTATTTTTTTCTCATTTAAAAAACATCAGTTTATACACACACATAAATCTAACCTGTGTTACTTGTGATGATAAATACAATATAACATTAGAGAAAATGTGAAAACTTCACCTCTGTTTCTGTTATTTCAATATAGTTTTTATTTGCTACTTATTTCCATCTACATTTTTGAACCTATACATTTTTATAATCACCCCCATGGCATATGCACGGTTTATGCATGTATTAGTCTGTTTGCTGTTTTATTATTTATTTATTTTTAAGATTTTATTTTTAAAATTTATTTATTTTTAAAGATTTATTTACTTATTTTAGAGAGAGAGTATACATGAGCAGTGGGAGGGGCTGAGGGAGAAAGAATCCTGAAGCAGACTCCCTGCTGAGAGTTGCGCCCTGAGCCCACATGCGGGGCTGGATCCCAGGACCCTGAGATCATGACTTCAGTTGAAATCAAGAGTTGGACACTTAACTGACTGAGCCACCCAGGCACCCCTGAGATTTTATTTTTGAGTAATCTCTACACCCAGCGTGGGGCTTCAACTCAGAACCCCGGGATCAAGAGTCGCATGTCCTACACGCTGAGCCAGCTGGGCACTTCTTGTTTGCTGTTTTAAAATGCACTTTAGAGGCGCCTGGGTGGTTCAGTGGGTTAAAGCCTCTGCCTTTGGCTCAGGTCATGATCCCAGGGTCCTGGGATTGAGCCCCGCATTGGGTTCTCTGCTCAGCAGGGAGCCTGCTTCCTCCTCTCTCTCTGCCTGCCTCTTGCCTACTTGTGATCTCTGTCTGCCAAATAAATAAAATCTTAAAAAAAAATAAAATGCACTTTATTTCATGAGCATTTTCTTTTGTTCTAGAATTCTCATTTTAATTGTTGTTTGTTCTTTTTTTGATCCATGATACAGTTCATTTAATTATCCCACCTCTGAAATTTGTTTTCATTATTTTGAGCAAAGTTTCAACTGCCATCTTTTAAATATAAAAGTTTAAAAAAATCCTTTAAGTTACTTTCTTAGGATAAATTTCTATTAGTCTCATTGTTCTGGATCTAAATGTGACATGAGAGGGTACAGTTTTATCGTTTGAAATAGTTTTTCTCACTTCATTGGGAATTCAGTAACATTTTTTTTACTAAAGAAGAAAGCAGTTGCAAATCAGTTGCAAAGTTGTGCTTCTGTGCTAGGTTAAGCTATTTATTTTTCCTCCTTTTCATTTGAAAAAATATAAAAGTGATACGTGCTACTTGTAATGATTTCATATCCACTTTACAGAGCAATCAGTCCTTTGCTATTTAGTAAGTTAAATTTTTTTCATTGAATTTTTTTCCCCAATAGATCATTCCTGTGTTTCAGTATTTAAAAATTACCAAACAGTATACAGTAAAGTCTCCTTACCCAGTTCCCTCTCTTGGGGGCATTTAATGTGATGATTATTCTGTTTTCTTTCTGTTTTTCACATTTATGCATATTTGAGCAAATGTATGTGTGTGCTTTGTGTACGTGTGTGTCTCTTTTTAAGCCATAAATGTTAGCATGATGCACATTTTTTTGGTACATACTTTCTTAAATAAGTCTTTTATTTATATTTACTTTTTAAAAAGTAGATGACCCATGCATGTGGTTCAAAAATAAAATAATGTCAAGACTTGAATAGCTGCCCTCCCATCTGTTCCCTGTCTGCTCTAAATGAGTCTTTGTGCATATAGAAGCAAATAGGAAGAGATTTATTTTCTTTCCCTCCTGTAACTCTTAGACTAACCTTTCCACATCTAAGGAGGCAGAATAGAATAGGCATTAAGAGCTGTGGATTGGGGGCCAGCTCCCTCATTCAAGGTATCTGCTCTGCCACATATCAGCTATGTGATCATGGGCAAATTGCCTTACCTCTGTATCTTGTAATTTTCATATGTAAAGTACTAGTCAGTATACATACTTTGCTTCGAATAGTACCATACATGTAAGAAGTATGTGTGCTCACTAGTAGTAGCAGTATTTTTATTATTAAGGACAGTAACCAATAAAATAATACCCTAGAATCAGTACCAATCAGTTGGATTTATATTTAGTGATACGTATGGATTTGGGTAAATTCATTTAGCAGAAAAGGATAGATGAGATTGCTCACTTGCTTAGGTTCTATTTGAATATTTTTTATTTTATTAAAATTTTTTTTTTAAAGATTTCATTTATTTGACAGAGAGAGACACAACACAGCGAGAAAGGGAACACCGGCAGGGGGAGAGAGAGGGAAAAGCAGGCTTCCTGTTGTGCAGGGAGCCCAGTGCAGGGCTTGATCCCAGGATCCCGAGATCATGACCTGAGCCAAAGGCAGTGCTTAACAACTGAGCCACCCAGGTGCCCTTATTTAAAAAAAGAAAAAATAAAAATTAAAGGTTTATTTATTTATTAGAGAGACACAGGGTTGGGGGAGGGGCGGAGGAAGAGTGAGAGAGAAACTTAAGCAATCTCCCCCTGAGCATGGAGCCTGACAAAGGGCTCAGTCTCATGACCCTGAGATCATGACCTGAGCCGAAACCAAGTGTTGGACACCTAACCGACTGTACCACCCAGGTGCCCCTCAAATACATTTTAGAAAATGTCAGAAAACAATTCAAAGCAGCTCAAATATATTTTTGTTGTTCCTTTTTTTTAAAATGGGTTTTTAAAAATTTATTTTTGCATATAGTTCTTTAAACTAAACATACTTTTATAACAAAAGCATCTCAGAAAAGGTGAGGGTTGGGACACCTGGGTGGCTCTGTCGGATAGGCGGCTGCCTTCGGCTCAGGTCATGATCCTGGAGTCCTGGGATCGAGTCCCGCATCGGGCTCCTTGCTTCGTGGGGAGCCTGCTTCTCTCTCTCCCTTTGCCTGCCACTCTGCCTGCATGTGCTCTCTATCTGTATGTCAAATAAATAAATAAATAAAATCTTTAAAAAAAAAAAAAAGAAAAGGTGAGGGTAGAGGTGGCTGCTAAGAGTATGAACTTACTTTGCATAATGCATCACATTTAAAAAGTGTTTTCTCATGTATTTTCCAAATTTGTTTAAAATACAACATATCTATACATAACATTTAATTTTGTGTGATAGTGACCCATAAAACGTTTTTTTAAATTCCCTGGCCATATCTTTTTAGGATCAAATTGTTAATGGCATTAAAAGTTCTTAGGATGCCTGGTTGGCTATGTCAGGAGAGGATATGATTCTTGATCTTGGGCTAGTGAGTTCAAGCCCCACAGTGGGTGTTGAGATTACTTAAATAAATTAAAAACAACAGCAACAACCCTGAAAAAAAAAGTTCTTAAGCCAAGTAAGGGACTGGAAGACTGAATTGTATTTCTGTTTAATCTTTCCATCCTCAGTTCTTTTTCTTGATAAAATCAAAGCAACACAAAACCTCTTTCCCTTTTCTCACCTTCAGATCCCAGTTATAAAATATATGTTCACTGTAGAAGATATAAAAACAAACAAAAAACCCCAAAAGAAAACATAAAAACAGAACAGGGAAATAGGAATAATCGTATTACCTCTACCCAGCTTAGTATTATTTATGTTTAACAGTTTGGTGTCTAGACTTCTTGCATTTTTTTCTAGATAGGTGTGCATGCACACTCATGGTACCGATCTCTCTTTTACAGTGGTGGCATCAGGAATGCTGCACACACTGGTGTTTTTCTTTTTTCAATCATATCGTGAATATTTTAATTAACAAATTACTATAGTATCATAACAGGTGCATCATATTCCATTGAGCACATATGCCATACTGAAATATATTTTGTAATATGTTTCCTATTCAAAGGCATTTAAAAATAAACTATCATTAAACATTTGGGTAGGCAAATCTTTTTGGACATTCATTATTTCTTTAGGATAAATTCTGAGACATGAGGTTCTCAGGTTGTAGGATATGCATGTTTCTCATGCTTTGGCACACATTGTCAAACTGTTGTCCAGGCAGTTAATACCGCCCTACATACTAGCCAGCATGGGGTCCTTTCTTTAGATAAGTCTATGCCTATTTGAGACACAAATTATTCTCCTTCTGAATTGGTGCAGATTCACTTCCCATTGCCTCTAAAATCATCTCTTCACTCTTCCCTTCTTCCCTCTCTTGCTATTCTTCCATATCATTCCTCCTTCCCACCTCAGATTTCATAGAAGCTGGATTTGGTCTTGGTTGGAGAGGGACCAGTTTCAAATACTTTTCACCTCACTTTTTACCTGCATTGTAGGACATTTGCTGTATAAAATCTTCCTGAGGCTTTTTCTGGACACCACTGATTTTTCAAAAATTAGTTACTAATTTCTTTCAATTGTAGAAGTTCTGATTTTCACTTTGTGATTTTTAGTATCAGTTAATGTGTTCCATTTGTTAAGTGACCCTATGCGTTAGCACAGTGATTAAGAGAACTATTTCTGGAATCCTGTAGATCAGGTTCAGATTCCAGCCTCCTGTTCTTGTTGACTAGCTTTAGAAACTAGAACGTCTTATTTAACCCTTGCAGTCCTTCTGTTTCTTTTCTTCACTTGTAAAACAGATATAATGATAATACCTTCCTCAGGATTTTATGAGGATTTAAAAAGGTGATGCTTTTAAATATTCCATCATGCCCTAACATATTAGTAAGCACTCCACAGAGTAGCTCTTACCATCATCTCATCTGGCATGTGTGTAAATGAAGCAGGGATTGTCTTTCTCCTTTTGCATTTTAGTAAATGGAATTCCATCAGAAAGAATATTTTTCCTACTGCCACATCTAGAAAGCACTGGCATGTGAACCTGAGTTTAGGACCTTTGATCTATAAGGACTACTTCAAAGTGGGAAAACTATAGAGTGAATGACAAGAATTGTGCCCAGTAATTAGGATCATCCAGAAAAACATGACAAGCTTTAAATATGGGGCTTGAGTGACACAGCTTCTAAAAAGCTTTGGCCAACCAGAAGTAGGCAAGAAGATTAGCTTAGTTGCCTGAGAAGAGGAACTTTTCCTGTGCATCTTGACCTCAAAAGAGGTTGCTCTATTCAAAAGCCTTCCCCACACAAAACCAAAGAGTCTTTTCAAAAAGGTTAAGATGGGGACGCCTGGGTGGCTCAGTTGGTTGGACGACTGCCTTTGGCTCAGGTCATGATCCCGGAGACCCGGGATCGGAGACCCGGGATCGAGTCCCGCATCAGGCTCCCAGCTCCACGGGGAGTCTGCTTCTCCCTCTGACCTTCTCCTCGCTCATGCTCTCTCACTGCCTCTCTCTCAAATAAATAAATAAAATCTTTAAAAAAAAAAAAAAGGTTAAGATGACGGAGTATTAGGATCAAAATGTTTAATAAGTTTGTCTGCTTTGGTTTAAAATAGAATGGAGTGCTGCTTTAAATATATGACCGATTAGGTTTTATTTCTACTTGTTTCCAACAGGGCATGGTGCAGATGTGAAATGTGTAGACTGGCATCCAACAAAAGGGTTGGTTGTTTCAGGAAGTAAAGATAGTCAACAGCCAATCAAGTTCTGGGATCCCAAGACTGGGCAGAGTCTTGCAACACTGTAAGTGATAGGAACCACACCTTGGTCCCTAAACAAAGGGGAACAAGACTGTCTGTATTCTTTAACTTTGAGGCTTCTCTTGTCCTGTGTATTCATGAAAAACTAGGATACACAACAGATGAACTTGTACCTAGGGTCTTCTTATTAATTAAATATGATTTTTGTTCTTCCATATGTATCTAAATTTAATTTGCGTATCCCTGGGAGTGGGGGCAGGGACGAAGATGAAGAAAAGGTGGTTCTCACTATCCTAGGTTGTGGTCTCTCCTCGTGACACATTTTGGCACTGTATGTAGCTAAGATGGCAGGCACCCACTTACTTACTAGACACAGCCCAGCCTTCTCCATCTTACCGCATCTATTTGTAGAGGAATTTCCCCCCCCCAGTTTTGAATCCGTTCTCATTTTCTGTTTGAGGTGCTTACTTACGATGCAGCCTCATAATAAAGTTTTGTCTTTTTAACATTATCTATTATTATTATATTTTATATTACAATATATATTTTATATTATTATATTTTATATTACTATTTTTTATTATTATCTGTCACTATTCATAGTTAAATAAACATGTTATGAACATGTGTTTTGACCACACCCCTGCATCCTGGTCCTTCTGACTGGAAAGTGAGCCAAATCCAGAGTGAGCTGGTTGGAGCAAGGCTGCCTTGTTACATAACTCCAGTGGCCACAACCAAATAGGACACATTGTGACTGGTGCTCCTTGGAGATGTGCATTTTGTAGGCCTTGATTTGTAGTGTTTTTAGTTCAAATTAACCCTCAAACTTTCCTGTGCTCTTTTTTTTTTTTTTTTTAAGATTTTATTTATTTATTTGTCAGAGAGAGAGAGAGCGAGCGAGCACAGGCAGACAGAGTGGCAGGCAGAGGCAGAGGGAGAAGCAGGCTCCCTGCCGAGCAAGGAGCCCCATGTGGGACTCGATCCCAGGATGCTGGGATCATGACCCGAGCTGAAGGCAGCCGCTTAACTAACTGAGCCACCCAGGCGTCCCCTGTGCTCTTTTTTTAATGCTTGTCTTAATGAGAGGAGTATCGCTGAATTTTGAAAATTTAATGAGCTTTATTGAATATTAATTTATGTGTTCAACTGCTTCCCCTGCTTCACAGATAAGTTTTTCTATACAGTTGAAGCTCTGCTGCTGTTTTCTTTCTTTTTTTTTTTTTTTTAAGATTTTATTTATTTACTTGACAGAGAGAGATCACAGTAGACAGAGAGGCAGGCAGAGAGACAGAGGGAAGCAGGCTCCCTGGTGAGCAGAGAGCCCGATGCGGGACTCGATCCCAGGACCCTGAGATCATGACCTGAGCTGAAGGCAGCGGCTTAACCCACTGGGCCACCCAGGCGCCCATCTGCTGCTGTTTTCATTGGTTAATGAAAACTGTACTTAGATAATGGACATTAAAAAGCAATAAAGCATGTAACATAACAAGACCACGTTAAAAGTACACTTGAAAGAAATAGGTCAGCCACAAAAATAATGTCCAAACCTCTTGCCAAGAGGCCCAACCTCTTGCGTCTTGACCCATGTGCTTTCTCACAAAAATGGCCATTGTATCGATTTATCCTTGTTTTGAATTCTGACAGATTATTTTCTTGGTACTTTGTTTCTAGTCATGCCCATAAAAACACAGTAATGGAAGTGAAATTAAATCTCAATGGCAATTGGCTACTCACTGCATCACGTGACCATCTCTGTAAACTTTTTGATATCCGAAACCTGAAAGAAGAGCTTCAAGTCTTCCGAGGTCATAAGAAAGAAGCCACAGGTCAGTGGTTGTGGCATGCTTCTCATTCTATTACCTGTAGAGTGTGGAGATCCTAACAATTTTGCCTTTGCTCACGTTTTTGTTCTGCAGCTGTGGCCTGGCATCCTGTTCATGAAGGACTTTTTGCCAGTGGAGGGTCCGATGGCTCTTTGTTATTCTGGCATGTGGGGTATGTGATACTTATCATGTAAAGAAGTTATATATTTTATGAAGAGAACACCTAAAAGTGTAAAACATAATGTCTTGTCTTATTCCTGAGTGTTCATATGTCCTATATCTGAGACTTCCTGCAGTTTTCAATTCTGTAAACCCAGCTTGGAATAGAAAACTTAGCACCTTTATTTTCGGATCTAGAAGTCTTTAAGGGAGATTAAAGCAGATTTCCTTGTTTCTTATTGGTGAATTCATTCTCCAACCATTTTTCCCTCTGAAGTTCTCCTCAGTAAAAGAACACATTGTTGATGACCAAATGAATACCCCTGAAACACATGGAACTGACCAGATTCAAAGTAACAGGCTTTGGTAGATTTGTGTTACAGCAAAAGAAAATGTCCCCCTTTTTTTTTTCCCTTTTTGGTAACTTTTGTGAAAAGACTTCTTTCTGTGATGCTATTACAGGGTAGAGAAGGAAGTGGGTGGGATGGAGATGGCCCACGAAGGAATGATCTGGAGTCTGGCTTGGCATCCTCTTGGACATATTCTCTGCTCAGGTTCAAATGACCATACTAGGTAAGCTTTATATAAAAAATAACAAGGACTTTCTCTCTTCATGGAGCAGCAGAAAATGAAGATTTATATTTATTGATAGATTAGTATATTTGTAGTCCAACTTCCTAGGAACATGTAGTGGTTTTATTGATAAGTATGTAATAATAAGAAATAGAATATTGAGTATGACTTTGTTACTTGAATTTTGGTTTGCCTTCTTATTAAAAAAATATTTTGACATCTTAAATTTTTAGAAGAAAGGCACTGTAAAACTTTGTTATGTTTACTGGTGGGTTGTTTGGTACTCTTAAGTGCCCAGAAATACACTGAAACTGTCCTCCTCCCCTCACCCCTCCAATCACTTTTATTTTGACAGCAAATTCTGGACCCGAAACCGACCAGGTGATAAAATGCGAGATCGATATAATCTCAACCTATTACCTGGAATGTCTGAAGATGGAGTAGAATATGGTAAGATTCACATATTTATCCTTCTTTGAAATCTGATATTCTCTTATTAAAGCGTTATGGAAAAGATTATATAAAAGTAAATTTAGTTTTATAGTTTATTGATTGATAAGGTTTCATTTTTATAAAGTGTTCATTTATTGGGCCACTATATTTATAAAATCTCTGTTGATAATAGATGTATTCCTCTTTATAGATGACCTTGAACCTAATAGCCTGGCGGTAATTCCAGGAATGGGAATACCAGAACAACTAAAATTAGCTATGGAACAAGAGCAGATGGGTAAGAGACGTTGTGCCTATGTGTTTTATTTTTATAAAATTTTGGGGGGTGTCTGGGTGGGTCAGCGGGTTAAAGCCTCTGCCTTCGGCTCAGGTCATGATCCCAGGATCCTGGGATCGAGCCCCACATCTGGCTCTCTGCTCCGCAGGGAGCCTGCTTCCTTTTCTCTCTCTCTCTCTGCCTCTCTGCCTACTTGTGATCTGTCTGTCAAATACATAAATAAAATCTTAAAAAAAAATTTTTTTTTTTGTAAACCTGTTTCTTACCTTCATGATACTAAATTATTTTAAAAATGCCAAAATAGTTTATGTTGAGACATGTTGATAAAAGTGATATAAACTACATATTTAAAGTCTGTTCTTTCAAAAATGTGTTTTTTTCTCTCTTTTTTTTCTTTTCAGTGTTCCAGAATTCATTGTTTATGCACCACACCCAGTGCTCCATGCAATACGTGCCCTCCATAATACCTACCACCTGGCTCACCCAACCCCCCACCACCTCCCCTCCAAAACCCTGTTTGTTTCTCAGAGTCCACAGTCTCTCATGGTTCATCTCCCCTTCAATTTCCCCCAACTCACTTCTCTCCATCTCCCCATGTCCTCCATGTTATT
This sequence comes from Mellivora capensis, assembly GCA_004024625.1. NCBI lineage: Eukaryota > Metazoa > Chordata > Mammalia > Carnivora > Mustelidae > Mellivora > Mellivora capensis. The sequence continues at coordinate 101,384 of PISX010005909.1, forward strand.
CCTTATGCACCACAAATAAGCGAGATCATATGATAATTGACTCTCTCTGCTTGACTTATTTCACTCAGCATAATCTCTTCCAGTCCCGTTCATGTTGATACAAAAGTTGGGTATTTTTCCTTTCTGATGGAGGCGTAATATTCCATAGTATATATGGACCACATCTTTTTTATCCATTCATTCGTTGAAGGTCATCTTGGTTCTTTCCACAGTTTGGCAACTGTGGCCATTGCTGCTATGAACATTGGGGTACAGCTGGCCCTTCTTTTCACTACATCTGTATCTTTGGAGTAAATACCCAGTAGTGCAATTGCAGGTCATAGGGGAGCTCTATTTTAAATTTCTTAAGGAATCTCCACACTGTTTCCAAAGTGGCTGCACCAACTTGCATTCCCACCAACATGTAAGAGGGTTCCCCTTTCTCCACATCCTCTTGTTGTTTACTGTCTTGTTAATTTTGGCCATTCTAACTGGTATAAGGTGGTATCTCAATGTGGTTTTGATTTGAATTTTCCTAATGGCTAATAACGATGAACATTTTTTCGTGTGTCTGTTAGCCATTTGTATGTCTTCTTTGGAGAAGTGTCTGTTCATGTCTTCTGCCCATTTTTTGATGTGATTATCTGTTTTGTGTGTGTTCAGTTTGAGTTCTTTATAGATCTTGGATATCAGCCCTTCGTACTGTCATTTGTGAATATCTTCTGCCATTCTGTGGGTTGCCTCTTTGTTTTGTTGACTGTTTACTTTGCTGTGCAGAAACTTTTGATCTTGATGAAGTCCCAAAAGTTCATTTTCACTTTTGTTTCCTTTGCCTTTGGAGACATATCTTGAAAGAGGTTGCTGCAGCTGATGTCAAAGAGGTTACTGCCTATGTTCTTCTCTAGGATTCGGATAGATTCCTGCCTTATCTTGAGGGTTTTTTTTTTCATTTTGATCATTGGCAATTTATTGAATATTCTTAAATTTTATTCTTATTAAATTTTAATCTCATAATGATACATTTGGATATCTGATTTTCAAAAGCAAGTCTGGTAATTTTGGTTGTCTTTTGAGGATTGTGAAATGTAGAATACTTAGATAACTTATTAGAATCATGAAAGGGGTACTGGAATACCATTATTCCCCCAAAAGCAGTTCTTTTTTTTTTTTAATTTTTATTTTTTATAAACATATTTTTATCCCCAGGGGTACATGTCTGTGAATTGCCAGGTTTACACACTTCATAGCACTAACCATAGCACATACCCTACCCAATGTCCATTACCCCACCCCCCTTTCTCAACCCCCTCCCCCCAGCAACCCTCAGTTTGTTTTGTGAGATTAAGAGTCACTTATGGTTTGTCTCCCTTCCAATCCCATCTTGTTTCTTTTCTT
>PISX010005910.1:0-102827 GCA_004024625.1 Mellivora capensis
TTCTCCTGCAGGGTTTAGGCTTTCTTTCTTGTTCTTTATCCAGCTCTTTTAGGTGTAGGGTTAGGTTGTGTATTTGAGACCTTTCTTGTTTCTTGAGAAAGGCTTGTACCGCTATATATTTTCCTCTCAGGACTGCCTTTGCTGTGTCCCACAGATTTTGAAATGTTGCGTTTTCATTATCATTTGTTTCCATGAATTTTTTCAATTCTTTAATTTCCTGGTTGACCCATTCATTTTTAAGAAGGATGCTGTTTAGTCTCCATGTATTTGGGTTCTTTCCAAATTTCCTCTTGTGATTGAGTTCTAGCTTCAGAGCATTGTGGTCTGAAAATATGCAGGGAATGATCCCAGTCTTTTGATACTGGTTGAGACCTGATTTATGACCCAGCATGTGATCTATTCTGGAGAATCTTCCATGTACACTAGAGAAGAATGTGTATTCTGTTGCTTTGGGATGAAATGTTCTGAATATATCTGTGATGTCCATCTGGTCCAGTGTGTCATTTAAGGCCTTTATTTCCTTGTTGATCTTTTGCTTGGATGATCTGTCCATTTCAGTGAGGGGAGTGGTAAAGTCCCCTACCATTATTGTATTATTGTTGATGTGTTTCTTTGATTTTGTTATTAATTGGTTTATATAGTTGGCTGCTCCCATATTAGGGACATAGATATTTAAAATTGTTAGATCTTCTTGTTGGACAGACCCTTGAGTATGATATAGTGTCCTTCCTCATCTCTTATTATAGTCTTTGGCTTAAAATCTAATTGACCTGATATAAGGATTGTCACCCCAGCTTTCTTCTGATGTCCATTAGCATGGTAAATTGTTTTCCACCCCCTCACTTTAAATCTGGAGGTGTCTTCGGGTCTAAAATGAGTTTCTTGTAGGCAACATATTGATGGTTTTGTTTTTTTTTTATCCATTCTGATACCCTGTGTCTTTTGATTGGGGCATTTAGCCCATTAATATTCAGGGTAACTATTGAGAGAGACGAATTTAGTGCCATTGTATTGCCTGTAAGGTGACTGTTACTGTATATTGTCTCTGTTCCTTTCTGATCTACTACTTTTAGGCTCTCTCTTTGCCTAGAGGACCCCTTTCAATATTTCCTGTAGAGCTGGTTTGGTATTTGCAAATTCTTTCAGTTTTTGTTTGTCCTGGAAGCTTTTTATCTCCTTCTATTTTCAATGATAGCCTAGCTGGATATAGTATTCTTGGCTGCATGTTTTTCTCGTTCAGTGCTCTGAATATATCATGACAGTTCTTTCTGGCCTGCCAGGTCTCTGCCAATCTAATAAGTCTGCTGCCAATCTAATATTTTTACCATTGTATGTTACAGACTTCTTTTCCCGGGCTGCTTTCAGGATTTTCTCTTTGTCGCTAAGACTTGTAAATTTTACTATTGGGTGATGAGGTGTGGACCTATTCTTGTTGATTTTGAGGGGGGTTCTCTGCACCTCCTGGATTTTGATGCTTGTTCCCTTTGCCATATTAGGGAAATTCTCTACAATAATTCTCTCCAATATACCTTCTGCTCCCCTCTCTCTTTCTTCTTCTGGAATCCCAGTTATTCTAATGTTGTTTCATCTTATGGTGTCACTTATCTCTCGAATTCTCCCCTCGTGATCCAGTAGCTGTTTGTCCCTCTTTTGCTCAGCTTCTTTATTCTCTGTCATTTGGTCTTCTATATCACTAATTCTTTCTTCTGCCTCATTTATCCTAGCAGTGAGAGCCTCCATTTTTGATTGCACCTCATTAGTAGCTTTTTAAATTTCAACTTGGTTAGACTCTAGTTCTTTTATTTCTCCAGAAAGGGCTTTTATATCTCCAGGAAGGGTTTCTCTAATATCTTCCATGCCTTTTTTGAGCCCGGCTAGAACCTTGAGAATCGTCTTTCTGAACTCTAGATCTGACATATTACCAATGTCTGTATTGATTAGGTCCCTAGCCTTCGGTACTGCCTCTTGTTCTTTTTTTTGTGGTGAGTTTTTCCGCCTTGTCATTTTTTCCAGATAAGAGTATATGAAAGGAGCAAATAAAAATACTAAAAGGGTGGCAAAGACCCCAGGAAAATGTGCTTTAACCAAATAAGAAGAGACCCCAAATTGTGGGTGGGGGGGGAGAGAAAGGGGATAAAAGAAGTTCAGAAAAAAAAATTAAAAAAAGAAAACAAATAAAGAAAAAATATATAAAAGAAAAAAATATATATATTAGACTGGTGACTAGAACAGGGTCACCCACTTAATTTTGGGGTATTTTGGTCTCTTAGAAGAAACTACCTCCCCAAATTTTAAAGAATGAAAAACGTATATAAGGGTAAACACAGTGAAGGGATGGAATATGCCTATAAAGATGAAAAAAAATTTTTTTTTACTTTCTAAAGAAAGGAGTTGATAAAGTAAGTTGGTTGGGAGAATAAAGAAAAAGAAAGTGGAGAGAATTTGCTCAGGCTGGAGACTAGAACAAGCCCGGAGCTAGATTTAGAGTATATTTTGATCTGCTAGAGGAAGTTATACCCTAAATTTTTTAGAAGAAAAAAACCCCTATGTGTATACAAAAAATAAAGTGAAATACCATGAAGGTAAAAATATGACTATAACAATGAAGGTTCAAAAAAGATTATTTTTTTTGGAAAGGTATTGTTAAGATAAACTAGTTAAAAAATGTTAAAAACGAAAAGGGTAAAAGTTAAAAAAAATTTAGCAGAAGAAAAAAAAATTAAAAAAAAAATTAAACTAACTGCAAGACTAAAGAATCATGGGGAGAAAGCCATGAATTCTGTGCTTTGCTTTCTCCTCCTCTGGAATTCCACTGCTGTCCTTGGTAAGTGAACTTGATCTTGGCTGGATTTCTTGTTGATCTTCTGGGGGAGGGCCCTGTTGTAGTGATTCTCAAGTGTCTTTGCCCAAGGCGGAATTGCACCGCACTTACCAGGGGCCGGGCTAAGTAATCCGGCCGGTTTCGCTTTCGGGAGCTTTGGTTCCCTGAGCGCTTTCCGTAGAGTCCGGAGGACGGGAATGAAAATGGCGGCCTCCCAGTCTCCGGCCCGGAGGAGTCGAGAGCTCGGGGCCCCACTCCTCAGTGCGCCCTCAGAGAAAAGCCCCAATCAGTCCCGTCTCTCTGCCCTCCGGCCGCGCTCCGAGCTCACCCAGCCTGTGACCGGTTCAAGGTAGCCCCGAGCTGAGAGCTCACTCCTCAGCTCTGTCTCTGTGGCCGGCTTCCCCGCTCTGATACCTGCTAGCTCTGCGCCACTCATATACCCCCATCCTTCTGTGACCCTGCGGGACCTGGGGCCACACTGACCCCACGTTGGCTTCACCCTGGTTTAGTCTCTGGGGCGATGTCCCTCAGTGGAGCAGACTTAAAAGTCCTGATTTAGTGCTCTCTTGCTCCGCTGCTTGCCGGGAGCTGGCCCCTTCCCCCAAAGTCTATCTTCCCGTTGCTTTGGATTCACTTTTCCGCAGGTCCTACCTTTCAGAAAGTGGTCGATTTTCTGTTTCTAGAATTGTTGTTGTTCTTCTTTTCGATCTCCCGTTGGATTTGTAGGTGTTTGCAATGGACTGATAAGCTATCTAGCTGATCTCCTGCTACCTGATGTCGTCTCAGCTGCTACTTCTCCGCCATCTTGACTCCTCCCTACATATATGGTTTTGAGTAATATCTGACATCTTCAGCAAAAAGAAATATTAGTCAATTCATGAGTCAGGATTATGTTTATACTTTCTTTTGAACACATGCCTTGTATGCCTTGATCACATGCATTAGTGTATTAAAATGTTGAATGGTGGGATCTCGGGTAAAGAATTTAAATTTTACACATGAGAATTCAATTTAATAAATTAATTTTCACATTAATGAATCTAATTTAAAAATCACATTAAAGGGGCACCTGGGTGGCTCAGTGGGTTAAGCCACTGCCTTCGGCTCAGGTCAGGATCTCGGGGTCCTGGGATCGAGTCCCGCATGGGGCTCTCTGCTCGGCAGGGAGCCTGTTTCCCTCTCACTCTCTCTGCCTGCCTCTCTGCCTACTTGTGATCCCTCTCTATCAAATAAATAAATAAAATCTTAAAAAAAAATCATATTAAAAATAAAACCTCTCTTGTTTTTTGTTTGTTTTTTTTAATTTTTTACTCAACAGGGATTTCTTCAGTGCCTATTTTTGCATTGGGCCCAGAGGTAAATTGTTATCAAAGATCTTCCCATTTAGTTAAGATACAGACAAGTAAATTTGAATTATAGGGCAGTGGTTATTGCAGTCGGGTTACAGAGTAGGCTGCTTTCATATTAGTAGTAAAATTAAAAGTACATAAAGCAACATAATTAACTATTTTTTGTAAGTATTATGGAGATAGAATTTTTGAAATAAAGGAGTCTTTGAGATCATTTAGTTCAGTCTCTTTGTGTTTGAAGAAAACTGAGGTCAGAAAGAGGAACTGAAATTGTTGAAATTCAAATAATTAGTGATAAATTTGGGATTAAAAATAACCCCAAATTAAAAGTTCCTAGCTCTATGTGAGCTTATCAGAGACTTAATTGAAAGAGAAAGATAGAAAGCGGAGAACAGAAAGCTTCTGCTTCTGATTTTCCTTTTTATCCACATTTTTTTTCTGTCCTGCCATCTCTTTTAACAGGCTTCCTTCTCCTTTATTCTCCTTTCTCTTTGCCTTCCTGTTACATAATACAGGGATGTGGGGAACCAAAAGAATGATGTGCTTATTCAAAGATCTGACTTGGAGTCCTGATTTTGCCACTGACCTAACTGGTTCTTTACTTCTTGGGGTAGTCACTTACCTCTCTCTTGGCTTTGTCTTCTCAAGTCTAAAATGTGGGTTCTAATTACTACCATAGAGACACAGAGTGCTGCTATATCTGTGTATAATCAATACTTGTTGACTGAATGCATTTTTATAGTGATTATATATACATGGATGTGTGTGTTTGTGTAATATAAGAATCCTTTGTGTAAATGCTAATAAGTAGTTGATGATTCTCATTTATTCATCTTGCCAAGGGTAGAATTAGGTTTTAGGCTTAAAATGAAAATGTGAAAGATTTTGTAATCACTAAGTGATGCTTCCTTATTGCAAAGGTAGAGAGAGAGAGAGAGACATCTTAAAATTTGGACTGGTGTCCCATTATTGTGGTGGTTTAAGTTCTGTCTTTGTTGAGGATGGATGCTCTGTTAGTTGGCTTAGATTTTATAGTCCTTCTTATTTCAGTAGTGAAGTATCCTCATCTCTGTCTTCTCTTTTTCCCCTTTGTGTTTTTCAAAAGAGAAAAAAAAATGGGCCCATTTCTTGGTTAGGAACCAAGAAGGAATACTCTTGCTTTGCTACTAGAATACAGGGGAATGCCAAGGGCCGAATTTTCCGTTTTCACTCTCCCTAATCCTCTACCTGCCAGGAATTGACCTCAAAAATAGGAGTTCCTTTTAGTTGCTCAGAAACTCTAGATCCACAGAAAACTTTCCTCTGGGTGATTGGTAATGGTTAAACGTGACCACACTCTCATTCCTGTGACTGTGTATTTCTGCATTGGTGGATATTTATTTAATTTCCTGGAACCTATTTTCTTTATCTTCTCTTCTCATTTCTGTCCTTTTTTTTTCCCTTTTTGTTTTATTTTGAAAATCTATTTCATTTTTTAACTATGATGTAGACATATAAATATATCCCCCAAATAATTTTGATGAGTTTATTATCTAACTTTGGATTTATTGAGAACTGCTTTCCAGTTATATTTGAATTTGTATTTTTTTGGTGATATTTTAATAAATCCTTTAAATTGTATTAGTATATTTCTACTGAATTACTTTATTATTCTACAGTTACTTTTTTTTGCTGCTTTGCAAAGATTCATGAGTTTGACACTCATGAACATAGTAATTAAAGCAAATAATTATGGCAAAGTCAATGGAAAATTTGTCATCCTTTCTTAATTCTTCTGATTAATAGAAGTAATAGTCATTGTTTGTGTGAACAGAAATGAAGATGATTGGAGCCTTATGTTAAATTTGGGGTACGTTTCTAAAATAAGCTGTGAGCATTAGCAGTTGCAACTTGGCAAAATTCCAACCTGTAGTTTCAGTTGGAGATAGTTCTCTTTGCTCTGAATACTGAACTATTAATTGTTGTGGCTTACTGATTTCTTTACTAAACAATAGTGAATTTCATTGGTTTTGAAGTACTTTGAGGCGTATAAAGTTTAGAAAGCTCTTTGAAATTCTCTGCCTGAAATCTTCCATCAATAAGACATGAGATTATTTTTTAATTTTCCTTTCTTGCCTAGTATCAGTGTTACTAAATGTCCAGCTTTTTTTTTTTTTTTTTTTTTTGCCACAAATGATAGCAAATAGTTATAGGCTATGAGTAATTAATGCAAGTTAATATAGTTGCTTACAATGTGAAACTGCCATACATTAATAGTTAAACTTTTATCTTTTTCTTAAGATTCTCTTGTAATGTCACGACCTGACAATAATTGCCAGTGGACATTCAATAAGAATTGTTTTCCTATTGTGGATGTGGTGATAGATCCTCACCTTGTATATCATCTTCGACCACATCAGAAAGAAGGAATCATATTCCTTTATGAATGTGTAATGGGAATGAGGTAGGAAAATGAATGATTTGTTTAGTCTAATATGAGTTATTTGCTTTTGTTTTGTTTGTTTAAAGATTTTATTATTTTTTTTTAAAGTAATCTCTCCACCCAACATGGGGCTTGAACTCATAACCTTGAGATCAAGAGTCACATACTCTACTGACTGAACCAACCAGGCAGGTACCCTTAGTCTGATCTGAGTTTTTTTGTTTTTTTTTTAAGATTTTACTTATTTATTTGACAGACAGCGATCACAAGTAGGCAGAGAAGCAGGCAGAGAGCGAGGAAGGGAAGCAGGCTCCCCGTTGAGCAGAGAGCCTGATGCGGGGCTCGATCTTAGGACCCTGGGATCATGACCTGAGCTGAAGGCAGAGGCTTTAACCCACTGAGCCACCCAGGCCCCCCTGATCTGAGTTTTGATTTAGCCTGTAACATAATGGTTTTCTACGGATGCCTGGGTGGCTCAGTCTGTTAAGCATCTGCCTTTGGCTCAGGTCATGATCCTGGGATCCAGTCCTGCATTGGGCTCCTTGCTCAGCAGGGAGTGTGCTTCTCCCTTTGACCACCCCCCCAATGTCCCCCCCCCCCGCCATCTTTCTCTCTGTCAAGTAAATAAAAAACTTAAAAAAAATGGTTTTCTAGAAAAAGCCTGATATAATGAGTCTCAGTACATCATGAATAATACTTAATGTGTGCATTTATTCTCTTTTAAAAAAATTAAAATAGTGTATTATTTGCCTCAGGGGTACATGTCTGTGAATCATCAGGCTTACACATTTCACAGCACTCATTTGGCTGGGAGGGGATCTTTAATTTCTTCTCTTTTACTTTTCAGTGTAATAAAACCTGAACTTTTAATTATTTTGAAGTCTTAAAGATCTTTGATTCCAGATCTTTTCTGGCACCCCACTGCAGCAGTGCTGGTACCTGATGTCATACAATTTTATTTTGTCTGGATTTTTGCAGTAGTACTTATATGTCTGGTTCTGATGCTCCTCATAAGAGAGTGTCTATCTTAGGCTCAGGTCTGATCCTAGTGTCCTGGGATTGAGCCCTGTGTCAGGCTCCTTGCTCAGTGGGGAGCCTGCTTCTCCCTTTGCCTGTTGCTCCCCCTACTTGAGCTCTCTCTCTCTCTCTCTCACTGGCAAATATATAAAATCATTTTAAAAAATGATAATGGCTATAGTTCATGTTTGTGATTTTTTTTTCCATACTTTGAAATGGAAAGCATAGTTGATTTTTGGTTATTATTTTTACTAATAAGAAAATGGTTTAAACTATAATAAAACTGTACTTATTTTAATTTAAATTCCAGTTTAATGGAATTTAATTTATTTTATGCCCCTAATATCATCGTTTATTAGTCAAGAACCAAAAGCTGGTATTTTGTAATTAGGACAAATTCTACCCCGTGCCAAACCCTTTTTCTAGTTTCATGCAGCTGATTTACAACATATCTCTCTTTTGAATCTTTGATAATTATATTCATTATATATTTACTGTCAACTAAATTACTAAAATAAATCTGAAATTCCAGTTAATATATAGTGTAATATTAAGTTTCAGGTGTACAATTGAGTCATTCAACATTACTTTTTGTTTTTTTAAAGATTTTATTTTTTTGACAGAGAGAGACAGCAAGAGAAGGCATATAAGCAGGGGGAGTGGGAGAGGAAGAAGCAGGCTTCCTGCTGAGCAGGGAGCCCGATGAGGGGGTCAATCCCAGGACCCTGGGATCCTGACCTGAGCTGAAGGCAGATCCCTAACAACAGCCACCCAAGCACCCTTTGTCATTCAACACTACTTTAAAAAAATTTATTTTTTAAAAGATTTCATTTATTTATTTGACAGCGAGAGAGAGAATCACAAGTAGGCAGAGAGAGAGGGGGAATCAGGCTCCCTGATGAGCAAGGAGCCGGATGCAGGGCTCAATCCCAGGACTCTTGAGATCATGACCTGAGTTGGAGGCAGAGGCTTAACCCACTGAGCCACCCAGGTGCCCCCGTCATTCAGCACTTCTATATAATGCCTGGTGCTCATCACAAGTACCCTCCTTAATGCCCATCACCTATTTCACCCATTCCCCCACCCACCTCAGGTCTGGTCACCATCAGTTTGTTCTCTATAGTTGAGTCTGTTTTTTGGTTTGCCTCCCTTTTCTTCCCCCCTGTGCTTGTTTGTTTTGTTTCTTAAGTTCCACATGAGTGGAATTAACATAACTCATCATTAGGGAAATACAAATCAAAACTATAATGAGATAACCACCTCACACCTATCAGAATGGCTAAAATCAGTAACACAAGAAACAACAGGTGTTGGCGAGGATATGGAGAAATAGGAACACTCTTACATTGTTAGTGGGAATGCAAACTGGTGTAGCCACTCTGAGAAACAGTATGGAGGTTCCTCAAAAAGTTAAAAATAGAACTACCTTATGATGAAGCAAATATTTGCCTAAAGAATACAAAAATACTAATTCAAAGGTATACACACACCTCAATGTTTATAGCAGCATTATCTACAATAGCCAAATTATGAAAACAGCCCAAGTGTCTATTGATTGATGAATGGGTAAAGAAGATGTAATGTATATACACCATGGAATACATTACTCTGCCATAAAAAAGAATGAAATCTTGTCATTTGCTATGACGTGGATGGATTTAGAGTATTATGCTAAGTGAAATAAATCAGAGAAAGAACACGTACTTATTTTTGGTACTATACTTAGTTCCTTTGGACTGTATAACTTAAAGTATATATAAATAGATGACTGGGTGGCTCGGTTGGTTAAGTGTCTGCCTCTGGCTTGGGTCATGGTCCCGGGGTTGGGGGATTGAGGCCTGTGTCGGATTCTCTGCTTAATAAAAATTGCTCAACTATTAGTGATGAGAAGCACAGTTATAGTTAAATTATTCTAATGTAGGTATAAAATTGGGATATATTTCTAGTTTCTAAATATATGCATATGATAGTAACATGATTTGGATTCAACTGTTGAATTTCAGATTTATTTTAGTAATTTAGTTGACAGTAAATATATAATGAATATAATTATCAAAGATTCAAAAGAGAGATATGTTGTAAATCAGCTGCATGAAACTAGGAAAAGGGTTTGGCACGGGGTAGAGTTTGTCCTAATTACAAAATACCAGCTTTTGGTTCTTGACTAATAAACGATGATATTAGGGGCATAAAATATTTTCCTATTGTGACTAAAAGAAGTATAATTATTTCTAACAGAGTGAATGGCAGATGTGGAGCTATTCTTGCTGATGAAATGGGTTTAGGGAAAACATTGCAATGTATTTCGCTCATCTGGACTCTACAGTGTCAGGGACCCTATGGAGGCAAGCCAGTAATAAAGAAGACGCTTATTGTCACACCTGGAAGCTTGGTGAATAATTGGAAGAAGGAATTTCAAAAATGGCTAGGAAGTGAAAGAATCAAAATATTTCCTGTTGATCAGGTAAGAGACTTATCACAGTTCAGACTTGGTCATTTTCTAAATCTCTATGCTTTTCAAATCAAAACTGCAGTTTTCACTGTCTGTAGGGTAGTTTTTCAAATGCATGTAACTCCCCAACCTTTGCAGAAAAACAGCATCTTGGCTTACAATTTGGCTTTGAGTTAACATATTCTAATTAATGTCTGTCAGGAATATGCTGCTTGAATTTGATTTTATAGTTTTAGCCCATAATTTGTTAAATACTGCCTTTTTTTTTTTTAGGACCACAAAGTAGAAGAATTCACTAAATCTCCATTTTATTCTGTTCTTATCATCAGTTATGAAATGTTACTTCGTTCTTTGGATCAAATTAAGAGTGTAAAATTTGATCTTTTAATCTGTGATGAGGGCCATCGTTTGAAGAACAGTGCCATTAAGACAACTACGGCCCTCATTAGCCTCTCCTGTGAGAAAAGAATAATTCTAACTGGTCAGTATTTACTCTGGGGATGATATGAGAGAATTTTTGCCTACTTATACCAGATTTGTAATATGCGTGGCATACAAAGAATTGGTGGTGCTGGATGGGGTGCATATTAATAAACCTGTGGTCATTGAGTCTTGGTAGGATTCTGAATTATTTTCAAATCCCTATGTAATTTTCTGCATCCTAGATTTTGGAGGTTTTGAAAAATAAAAATATAATGGTATCATGGTAAAGAATGTAGGAGATGGGTCCGGACTGCCTCTGCTTGGTTCCTAAGGGTGATATTTATAGCTGTACAACTTTGGGCAAGTTATTTAACTTCTCTGTGCCTCAATTTCCTTATCTGTGAAATAAGGATTATAATACTGTATTATTGGGTTATTAACAGTTATTGTGAAGGTCAAAGGAGTTAATTCACATAAAGTTCTTGGAAGATTATCTGGCACATGGTAAATGCTTAATATAAGTATCTCTTGTTTTTATATGTGTATGCTGCATGCACGTAATTTATTGCTGACCAAACTTGCTGGCCCAGGCTGTCTGGAAAGGTGGGATGGCCCATATGTAAATACAAGAATTTTTTTCTACTCACTTCTTTTTAGCCTAGTTTTAGAATCAGGCCTGGGTAGCTCAGTGTAGCTTTCCTCCCATACCTCACTTTGGTCTTGTGTGGCCCTTCCAATTTCTGGAGAATTATCCTTGTTTGAAGGAGAGCTTCCACTCTCCCCCAACTTGGTCAGTGGTTGACTTATATGGAAGTAAGTGGAAAATGCCAGAGCTGTTGCCTTAGGGTAATTTCAGGACCAGCTTTATGGTACAATTTATGTTCTGAGCCTTGCTGTAATTTATATCAGGCTCAAGGAGGCCATCCTCCCTGTTTCTTCTCCTGCTATTCTCTGATTCCATTATTCTCTTTCTCCTGAGAGCTCTCCGTCCATAAATGTACAGCCGAATCCCTGTCTCAGGCTGTGCTCCTGGAGAACCCAGTCTAAGACACAAATCCTTTCCTGCGTCAGTTATTGGCAGATGGGATCGGACTATCATGAGTGGCTTGGATGAGTTAGCTGGGATTGGATGAACATCTGGAAGCCAGCCAAAGGATCCTTATACCTTTGTTTCCCCTCTTTCTTTCTTGCCTTTCTCATTCTGCCTATCTTTTTAAAAATTATTTTTTAAAGATTTTACTTATTTATTTGACAGAGAGAGATCACAAGTAGGCAGAGAGGCAGGCAGAGAGAGAGGGGGAAGCAGGCTTCCTGCTGAGCAGAGAGCCCAATGCGGGCCTCGATCCCTGAGACCATGACCTGGAATGATCTGAAATTACAATGTTGGACTATGCTGATTTGCATGTTCATTTGATGTAATTTTTGAAACATGCTAATGTTTCTTTGAAAATTAGCAAAAGTTATTGAGTATGCAATATATGCAAGTGTATGTTAATCCATTTGTGTCAGTCTTTAGGATTAGTGAAGATCTCAATCTGATCTGAAAACTTTGAAAGGTAATAGGTGCCATTCACTGAGTGTTTACTAAATGTTAAACACTGCTATGGTGTGCATACACGGTCTTTGCCTTTCACTGTAATACTACTGGGAAATTGATATCTTCCCACTTTTATAAGCGAAAAAGTTTTGAATTTAACTTAAAGCACTTAAGAAGCTTGTCCAGAATCACACAGTTGTAATAATATTAAGAATCACTAACAGTTATAGAACATTTATTGTGCTTTAGGTACTATTCTTAGTATGTGGATTAACTGATTTGATCCTCACAACCCTAGGAGCTGCATTTTATAGGAATAAACTGAGGTATGTGACTCGCTCAGGGTCACTCAGAGAGTAAACGATACAGGTGGGATCTGATCCCAGGCTAGTCAGACTCCAGAGCCTGTGTGCAGCCACTATGCTGAATTTAGTACACAGTTAAAACCAGAGTTAAAAATTTATTTGGTTTTTAATATTTTTTGTTCCACTGGATTTGGGTGCTCTTTCTCAGTTCTAAAGCCTTTATTTTAGTTCTCTTAGGGAGGAGAGTACAACTTTCAATAAATACCTGTGACTGTAAAACACAAATTTGACCTTTTCATCACTTTTTTCTTTCTTTAGGTACTCCAGTTCAGAATGATCTTCAAGAATTTTTTGCATTAATTGATTTTGTAAATCCAGGAATATTAGGTTCTTTGTCGTCTTACAGAAAAATATATGAAGAACCCATTATTATATCGAGACAGCCTTCTGCTTCTGAGGTATAATTTACTTTTATAAAAAGGTTAAAAAAAAAGCAGTAAGCCCAGGAAAGTCATCCACAAACTTGGGCATTATTTAATTCAGAAAAAAATTAAATTAGTGAATTCTTTACTTTCCTCACAATTCTTCAACTGAGTCTTCCTGCATTCTTTACTTTAGAAAATACCACATTAAAAAAAATCATAAGTAGGTACTTTATTAGGTACTTCACAAAGAATTATAAATAGTAGTAAACATATATAAAAATATTCATTTTTACTGGTATTGAAAAAAATACACCAAAATAACCATAAAATAACTTTTATATTCTTCTACTGGTGTTTTAGTTGGCTCAGTTTACATAGGAATAGCAAGTAAAGATGAGAGTACTGTCCTCTACTGTTGGGAATGTCAATTGGTACAATTGGAGAATAGTTGAGCAGCATGTATCAGAAGCCTTACAATTGTATATATTTTGTGGTGTGGCAATACCACTTTTAGGAATTTATTATAGAGAAATAATAGTAGATGTGCTTAAAGATTTTAGCTGTGTTGTGTAAGGGTAAAAAAATATAAGGTGGGGCTTATATATATAAGCCTGGGTGGCTTAGTGGGTTAAAGCCTCTGCCTTCGGCTCAGGTCATGATCTCAGGGTCCTGGGATCGAGACCCGCATCAGGCTCTCTTGCCGCTTCCAGTCGGCGAATGGGAGAAGAATTAGGCACAAACAAGTCAGCTACAAGAGATTGGGAGCAGGGGACAACAGCGAAAAGACTGCTGCCCCGAGTAACTCCACAGTCTCACTTTTATTAGATAGAAACAATAGCCAACAGAGGAATCAGGAATCTAAGAAGGTCAAACATTAGTCACATGTCTTGTGGACAAACAAGGAGGAGGATAAAGTTTATAGTCAACCAAGTACATTCAAAGGACTCATCTAAATAGCAACAGGGCTTCTTGGAAGAGAAAGGAGTGATAAAGGAAAAGGGAAGCAGGCGGTATTTCGTTCCACCCTGAGCTGACTGGGTGTTCCCAGGTGCTTGGCTTCCCTGAAGCAGGCCTCGTTCGGCCCTGGGCCGGCCGGGCGTTCCCAGCTGCCCAGCTTAACGGTCGTATATCGTCCTTCTCCCAAAAGACCCGTTGCCAATTTATGTTTTTCATTAAAGGCCATATCTAAATGTGCTTGGTAACTAGTAAAATCCTCCAGAGTTTATAGTTTAAGTAACACATTGTTCCGAGGGGCAGTAGCACTCTTTGCTCAGTGGGGAGCCTGCTTCCCCTGCCCCCCCTGCCTGCCTCTCTGCCTACTTGTGATCTCTGTCTGTCAAATAAATAAGTAAAATCTTAAAAAGAAAAAAAGAAGTATAAGGAAACAAATTGGAAACAGACCTTTCTAAAGGTAGGAAAATGGTTAAAGCAGAGTCTTCATGTTGTATACACAATATTTCATTGAATCAAAATAATACCAATTTTAAGATGCATTGTTATTTTATGAACCACTAAAGAAAACATGCTATCAATCGTAGTTATAAGAAGTCATTGCTTATAGGGGCACCTGGGTGGCTCAGTGGGTTAAAGCCTCTGCTTTCGGCTCAGGTCATGATCCCAGGGTCCTGGGATTGAGCCCCGCATCGGGCTCTCTGCTGGTCAGGGAACCTGCTTCCTCCTCTCTCTCCCTGCCTGCCTCTCTTGCCTGCTTGTGATCTCTGTCTGTCAAATAAATAAATAAAATCTTAAAAAAAAAAAAAGAAGTCATTGTTTATAAAAACCAACCTATATCAGAGAAGTTAAAGTGTAAAAAAAAGTCTCAGAATTAATAAAATATGATAATCAGTCAGCAAATATTTATTGAGCATTTCCCATGAACTGTACAAAATAATAGCTTATGAATATATTTAATAGCATGGAAAATATCCATCATACATTATTTAAAAGTAAAATCACATTCATTTATTTACTTAACACTTACACGTTAAACACCTGTAGTGGGCCAAATGCAAAGTGTTAGATGCTAGGGGATACAGTGAAGAGCCAAACTGACTGGTGCCTTGTTCCCATGAAGCTTAAACTATAGAGAGCCTGTTTTGTTACAAACAGGAAAATAAAAGTAAAAATAAAGTGTTAAATACATTTACATATTGACAAAGAAAAAAGACTTGGGAGAGAGAGATAAAAATCATGACAGCAGTGGTGGTTTCTATTTGATTAAAGTTGGTTTTAATTTTCTTATTTTACATAACTATATTTTCTGACTTTTCTTCACTGATCCTATTTTGTAATAAAAGTTGAAAATAGTTTTAACATGAGGGGAATTTTTTGTGACTTTACACATGGGATTTATTTTAAGCTTCACTGTGAAGTTATGTATGCTCAAAAGAGAATTTAAACATATATTTCACTTATATTGTATTTTGACTTGAAGTACTATGCTAAGAACTTAGAAACTAACTAAAGGAAACAGACAAATTAGAAACTAACATTTTTAAAAAGATTTTATTTATTTATTTATTTGTCGAGAGAGAGAGAAAAAACAAACACAAGTAGGCAGAGTGGAAGGCAGAGGCAGAGAGAGAAGCAGGCTCCCCACTGAGGAAGGAGCCCAATTTGGGACTCGATCCCAGGACCCTGGGATCATGACCTGAGCTGAAGGCAGTGGCTTAACTGACTGAGCCATCCAGGCATCCCTCTTTTTTTTTAAAATTATTATGTTATGTTAGTCACCATACAGTACATCATTAGTTTTTGATGTAGTGTTCCAGAATTCATTGTTTATATATAACACCCACTGCTCCATGCAGTATGTGCTGTACCCATCACTGGGTGAACCCATCCTCCACTCCCCTTCCCTCTAAAACCCTCAGTTTGTTTCTCAGAGTCCACAGTCTCTCATGGTTAATCTCCCCCTCCAATTACCCTCCTTTATTTTTCCTTTCCTTCTCCTAATGTTCTCCATACTATTCCTTATGTTCGCAAGTAAGTGAAATCATATGATAATTGACTTTTTCTGCTTCACCTATTTCACTCAGCATAATCTCCTCCAGTCCCATCCATGTTGATGCAAAAGTTGGGTATTCATCATTTCTGATGGCTGAGTAATATTCCATTGTATGTATGGACCACATCTTCTTTATCCATTCGTCTGTTGAAGGCATCTCGGCTTTTTCCACAATTTGGCTATTGTGGACATTGCTGCTATGAACATTGGGGTGTATATGGCCCTTCTTTTCACTACATCTGTATCTTTGGGGCAAATACCTAGTTGTGCAATTGCCAGGTCTTAGGATAGCTCTATTTTTAATTTTTTGAGGAACCTCCACACTGTTTTCCAAAGGGGCTGCACCAACTTGCATTCCCACCAGCAGTGTAAGAGGGTTTCCCTTTCTCCACATCCTCTCCAAAATTTGCTGTTTCTTGCCTTGTTAATTTTTGCCATTCTAGCTGTGTAAGGTGATATCTCTATGTGGTTTTGATTTGAATTTCCCCGATGGCTAATGATGAACTTTTTTTCATGTGTCTGTTAGCCATTTGTATATCTTCATTGAAGAAGTGTCTGTTCTGGGACGCCTGGGTGGCTCAGTTGGTTGGACGACTGCCTTCGGCTCAGGTCATGATCCCGGAGACCCGGGATCGAGTCCCGCATCGGGCTCCCAGCTTCACGGGGAGTCTGCTTCTCCCTCTGACCTTCTCCTCGCTCATGCTCTCTCACTGCCTCTCTCTCAAATAAATAAATAAAATCTTAAAAAAAAAAAAAAAAAGAAGTGTCTGTTCATGTCTTCATGCTCATTTTTTGACTTGATTATCCTTTTTGTGTGTGTTGAGTTTGAGAAGTCCTTTATAGATCTTGGGTATCAGCCTTTTGTCTGTAGTGTCATTTGTGAATATCTTCCGTGGGTTGCCTCTTTGTTTTGTTGACTGTTTCCTTTGCTGTGCAGAAGCTTTTGATCTTGATGAAGTCCCAAAAGTTCATTTTTGTTTTGGTTTTCCTTGCCTCTGGAGATGTGTCTTAAAAGAAGTTACTGTGGCCGATATTGAAGAGGTTACTGCCTATGTTCTCCTCTAGGATTTTGATGGATTCCTGTCTCACACTGAGGTCTTTTGTTAGAAACTAACATTTCTAATGAACAATGTGTAATGATTTTGAAAGAATTAGCTATGCCTTTTGTCAGTGATTTCTTATAGGTTTAATTTTAGGATCAATAACTTGTCAAAATGTTTGCTTCCAAGAATTTGCTATTTGCTGAATTAGTTCCTTGTTGATGATTTTATGTGCCATGACAATCTTCATATAAAAGCTTACTTTTAGAATAATTTTAGTGTGTAGATTGTTGATTTCTGATGGTTCTCAATGGTGCCAATAGCCAAACAAGGATTTAGAAGACTGACTTCATTTAATTAAATGATTATGCTGAACATTAAAAGAGATGATGGTTGGTTTTTCTATCCCATATTTTAGAAAAAAAATCTGAAGGGACATAATTAGTAAATATTTTATTATTATAAGATGTTTACTATCCCTTTTAATTGCAAGTACTGTTTGTTTATAATACTTTAAAGTCTGCGATTTTTTCTGTAGGAAGAAAAAGAGTTAGGAGAGAAAAGAGCAGCTGAACTTACTTGCTTCACTGGACTCTTTATCCTTAGAAGAACCCAAGAAGTCATTAATAAATATCTTCCACCTAAAATAGAGAATGTAGTCTTTTGCCGACCAGGAGCACTACAGATTGAACTTTATCGAAAGCTGTTGAATTCTCAAGCTGTTAAGTTCTGCCTTCGAGGATTGTTGGGAAATAGTCCTCATCTAATATGTATAGGAGCTCTTAAAAAACTGTGCAATCACCCCTGCCTGTTGTTCAACTCTATGAAGGTAAGTAGAATGTGAGACTGTGTCAAGAGTATAAGCTAAGGGTTTTGTATCACATGAATCTGGTAGATTGGGCCAATCCCAGGGGATTGCATTTGTGGGTTTTCCAAAAGCTTTACGGCCTCTCCTATATTTTTCATCTATACAGCTTATCCAGTCTTCTATTTGTTGAGAGACTGTCCATACTGGACAGAACTAGGAGTGAAATGGATGTGAGGCACTGCCTTCTAGAGTTTGCCCCATGCCCTTTGGTATCTTATCTAATAATTTGCCGTGATTTCTCTCCCTATTTTATATAGCCAATCAGTTTTGTTTGGTGCAGACACATACAAAATTTACCATTGAAAATAACTTAATTTTTTACCATTATAAAAGTAATACATGATACATACAATTTGTATGAAATTTACAAAATTCAGAAAATCAGAAGAAAATTAAAGTCATCTGCTGGTTAGAATGTAAATTGGTACAGCTGAGAGATAGTTGGCAATATATATCAAAGCCTTAACATTGTATATGTTTTGTGGCCTGGGCAGTATGTTTAAGAATTTATTATAAAGAAATAAAGCTCTCCAACCAGAAAAAAAAAAACATATTTTGATATTAATAATCTTAGCCAGTACTTAATAAGCACTTGTCATGTACCAAACTAAATGATTTTCTAGTATTATTTTGCGTATTTTTTATAAAACTCTGTGGAATAAGTATTGTTATTACTTTCCACATTTTATGGTGAGAGAACAGGGGCTCAAAAATATGCATATATATAATCTGGTTCTAGAGAAATTTAATTTAATTTTTTTAATTTTAATTTTTTTAAAGGTTTTATTTATTTATGTGACAGACAGAGATCACAAGCAGGCAGAGAGGCAGGCAGAGAGAGAGAGAGAGGAGGAAGCAGGCTCCCTAACGAGCAGAGAGCCCAATGCGGGACTCAATCCCAGGATCCGGGATCATGACCCGAGCCCGAGGCAGAGGCTTAACCCACTGAGCCACCCAGGCTCCCCAAGAAATTTAATTTTAACAATGCTATGCTTACTATTTTAAAATCTACTTTTTTCACAAATAAATCATGAATATTTTCTCAAATTAGAACTCTTCTCCAAGTATGATTTTTAATGGTTGTATAGTTGAACTTAACATTTGAATAGTTAACGAACATAAGGCAGTTTGGAGTATAGTGAGAGTTTTCTGTTTTGGAGTTAGAACTGCATATCAGTCTCCGCTTTACTGTTTACCAGTTCTTTAAGGGCAAATTTAATCACGGTCAGATTACATCTGTGAGCCTTTATTTTTCTTATTTCTAAAGCAGAGACAATAAAAACTTCCTGATGTTATCGTGGCAACTTGATGAAATAGTATGGAAAGAACCTAGCAGAATGCCTGGCCATAGAAGTTACACAGTAACTATTAATATTCTATTATCCCCAGCTCATTTTTTTTTTTAAGATTTTATTTTTATTTTTTATTTGACAGAGATCACAAGTAGGCAAGAGAGGCAGGCAGGGAGAGAGAGGAGGAAGCAGGCTCTCCGAGGAGCAGAGAGCCCGATGTGGGGCTCAATCCCAGGACCCTGGGATCATGACCTGAGCTGAAAGCAGAGGCTTTAACCCACTGAGCCACCCAGGTGCCCCTCCCCAGCTCATTCTTAACACTTTATTAAAACAACCTTTATAAAAAACAAACAAAAAACAACTTTTATTCTTTTATTTTTTCTTTAAATAGTAAAATCGTAATTTGCAAAAAAAAAGAAAGAAAGAAAACCTGTGGGTGCTGCATTATGCTTGAGGTCATTAGTTTTATATTTCAAAAATGGAATATTCTACCGGAATTCTTCAAGTTTATCCTTAATGAGTTATATTTACATAGTTTATCATAGGAGAAGTCTGTAACTCTTAAGTAGGTAGGATTATAACAATTTATTAATCACCTTTTTAAGAAACAGATTTTATATACAGTGATAAAAATTAAACCCTTTGGGCATGGCACCCAGCAAAAATAGAAGCCCCAAATTCTTCCTTAAAAGGTAGACTTTATCATAGCCCAGGATGCACCAGTTAACTAATAACAGACATAGGATACAACAAGCTTTAAAGAGGGTACATAATTTACAACCTGGCAAATAAAGCCTTTCCTCTACCATCGAAGCAAATGAGGATTGATGGAAAATGGCTGAAATGAGCCTTCCACAAGTATAAGTACCCTTTAAGCAGTATTTTTATAAATGTATTCCAGTTGAAACTAGTTTCTTCCCCCACCCAAGTTCAGTCAAGGTGATAGGTTTCTTTTCAGGAAATGTGAGTGGAATATAACCAAAAAAAGTATAACTGATAATGGAAGGATATTGACTAGAGAGAGTCAGAAGAGCAGCTGCTGTGACTAGCTGATGTGAAAGGCCTAACTGGTAAATCCCTGTGGTGGAGTTGATACATCAGACTGTTCCAGCATAAAGATACTATCTATTAGTTGATTCTTAGTTAGGGGTCTTATGTATTATAATCTGGAAAGCTTTTAAAACTACATTTGTCCAGGCCTCACCACATATGGACTGATTCAGAATCTGAGAGTAGGACCCAAGTATGAAGATATGGAAAAAGTGATTCCCCAAGGGATTCTGGTTATGTGTTCCTGGTTAACAGCTAGTGCCATAAGATCACCATCTTCCCTGTATTTTGATTTAGTATATGTGCTGCCAAAGCGAGCACTGTATTTTGATTTAATATTCACAAGACAACTTTCTGCTAATGCTTTAGGTTGCCTTGTGGTTTCATATGACAGAATGCATAGACCAATTGGTTTAAGTAGGCAGGTCTCCTTTGAAGGTCAATAAATTTAGTCTCTTATTTTGATTAGTATGGCTCATTTGCCTAGAGCTTAAGCATGTTCAGTTTCTGAACATGAAAAGTTGTGGACTAGATCCTGGGTCTGTCTGTGGTCCTTTGATGATCTCTCCAAGGTGTCAACATTTTAGCAGACCTAATCCGAGGCAGCCAGCAACTGTCTCTTTCCCCTTGTATATCCCAGTAATATTAATCTCTTAGGGCTCCAGGTATTTTCAATCAAGTGACTTTACCCAACTATTACTATATTTTGGGAATAAGCCAAATTAAAATTAGTACTTTGTGCCCAGCATCTTACACTAGAGGATTCACTGCCCTTAAGGTGTTCCTGGAATTAATTTTATTTTTTTTAAAGATTGATTTACTTATTTGAAAGAAAGAGCCTGGGGGTCCTGGGTGGCTCAGTGGGTTAAAGCCTCTGCCTTCGGCTCAGGTCATGATCTCGGGGCCCTGGGATCGAGCCCCACATCAGGCTCTCTGCTCGCAGGGAGCCTGCTTCCTCCTCTCTCTCTCTGCCTGTCTCTCTGCCTAATTGTGATCTCTGTCTGTCAAATAAGTAAATAAAATCTTTAAAAAAAAAAAGAAAGAAAGAAAGAATCTGCATGTGAGCCGGGTGGTGGTAGATGATGGGTGGTGGGTGGGGCTCTGGGGAAAGGGGTAAAGGGAGAGAGAGAATCTAAGACGATTCCCTGCTGAATGTGGAGCCTGAGGTGGGGCTCAGTTCCAGGACCCTGAGATCATGATCTGAGCCAAAATCTGGAGTCCGATGCTTAATTGACTGAGCCTCCCAGGCACCCCTGTTCCTGGAATTATTAAAGAGGGACTACAGTATACATGAAAACATAGGGAAGTATAGTAAAGTATATAGTTAACTTCCCAAATAAGGTCAAAGCCGAAGTGTACTTTGTAACCATAAAGTTTAAGAGTAAGTGTCTGCCACTTCCTCCCAAAAGGGCTGTAAATAATAAGGTAAGATTTGCAATGGATCCTTAAGTATTTACAGGATTGAGATAATTGGACAGAAAAATGAGGAAGCATTCCTGACAGGTGGAGTAGGTTGAAAAAAGTTTTAAAAACAGTGGTAAATCCAGTAAGTGTGGAAGAAAGTGAGGAGACCAGCCAGGCTCAGAAATTTAATCTAAAAAGTGCTGTAGGGACACCTGGGTAGCTAAGTCGATAAGCGTTGGCCTTTGGCTCAGGTCATGATCCCAGCGTCCTGGGCTCCCTGCTCAGCAGGAAGACTGGTTTCCCTCTCCTAGTCCCCCTGCTTGTGTTCCCTCTCTTGCTAGGTCTCTGTCTGTCAAATAAATAAATAAAATCTTTAAAAAAAAATAAATGAAAAGTGATGTAGTTATTAGTGTATTTCTGGTTAAGTGTTCACTTGTTAGCTAGGTACTTTTGGAGGAGGAACTTCAGAGATACTGATAACCATAAGTACTTTGGAATAAAATTATTCTAAAAACTGTTGGTAATATAAACAAAAATAGTATAGGTAAGATTACATATTTCTGTTAACTTAGGCAGAATTATTCCTTCGTGCAGAAGAAATTGTTAAGAGTAAACTCTTATGCTGGATTCTGAGTATAACCTAGGAGGTGCTGTGAGAAGCTCACAAATATTGGAAAGAAAAATAACAGAGGAAAGGAGAGGAGAGAGAAAAAGAAGCACCAGTGATGAGAAATCTCAGGTTTTTGGAGAGAACAAATGTTATATCACTGTTTAGAACCTATTTTCCTCTCTCTTTTATTTCTCTGCTGTCCCTTCTCCTCTTCCCAAGGAACACATGAGCAGTAATTCTGCCCTTGTAGGGTGAAGATCATCTGCACTAGCGGACTGCATCAGGATTGCTCTATAATTAACTCAGTAGGATGCATGTTACCTTTTTCAAAAATGACCAAATCAGTAAGCTATAAAGATTTACATAATAGTTAGGTTGGTCTTCTCAGGTAGCTATTAATCTTTATTTCAACCCCATAATTTTAGCATTTTTCCCCCTCCTAATTAACAAATGTGAACCAGTGTTAACAGTTATCCTTTTGAATAGGAGAAAGCATATAACTCAACTTGGGATGGAAATGAAGAAAGGAGTCTCTATGAAGGCTTGATAGATGTGTTCCCTGCTGATTACAACTCTCTCATGTTTACCGAGGAAGAGTCTGGAAAACTACAGGTGCTGTTGAAGCTCTTAGCGGTTATCCATGAACTTCGTCCTACTGAAAAGTAAGAGGTCAATTTAATAAACTTGCTTGTAAATGCTCATGGAATTTTGGCTTAGGCTATGACCTTCCTTCCTCTCTTCCATCCTTCTTTGGGGTCATGGTCTTTATTTAAGAAAAACTAAATCTAAAGTAAATACATAATATTCACAAAAACCCAGAGATGTCTTTTGATATTTAAACACCTGATTTTTTCCTTAGTCTCTTTCAGAATCCTTTCTTTTTTTCTGGCCTTCAAATGTTGACCCTTCTTTGGGGTTTCTCTGTAGCCTTGTTCTCGCTGCAAACACCCTTTCTTGGTTACTTCTGTTCCCCATCATTTCAACTCTCAGACATACAGTATTGACCCTAAGTCTGTATCTCTTGTCCAGCCCTGCCTTCTTGTTCCCAAGTCCTCATTTCTTACTGTTCAGTGGACATCCAAATCTGTCTTGATGTCATATCAGACTTTAAGCTACAACTATCCCCAACATTTGCCGTTGCAAACCTGATCCTTTTTCATCATTCCTTGGCTTGATGAATGGCAGCAAAATCCATGCAGAAATCTAGTTTTCTAGACTGACTTTTCTCTTTCACTTACCCAACATTGTCAGTCACTAGATTCTATTGATTGTTATTTCTTTTTTTTTCTTAAAGATTTTATATTTCTTTTTATATTTCTTAAAGATTTTTATTTGACAGAGAGATCACAAGTAGGCAGAGAGGCAGGCAGAGAGAGAGAGAGAGGAAGCAGGCTCCCTGCTGAGCAGAGAGCCCAATGCGGGTTTTGATCCTAGGACGCTGGGATCATGACCTGAGCCGAAGGCAGAGGCTTTAACCCACTGAGCCACCCAGGTGCCCCAAGAGATAGGGTCATTTTGATTGCTTGTGGGTCCCTACGGGAACCATATCCTGCTTTGTCCCATGGGAGAAGCTGAGGCACTTCCATCAGTGGCATAGGATGGGTGTTCTGTTGCTTTATATTATCTGAAGAGATCCACATCCCCCCTCCCCAATGCCCTTTTTATAACTGTGGTAAGATACACACAACATAAATTTACCATCTTAACTATTTCTAAGTATATTGTTCAGTAGTGGTAGGTTCATTCACGTTGTGCAACCAATCCCCAGAATCTTTTCATCTTGCAAAACAAACTACCTAGTATATAACAACCCCCCAATCCTGCCTCCCCCTCAGCTCCTGGCAATCACCTTTCTACTTTCTGTCTCTGAAATTGACTATTCCAGGTACCTCATAAAAGTGGAGTCCTACAGTATATTGTCTTTTGTGATTGGATTATTTCACTTAGCTTAACATCCTCATGCTTCATCCAGGTTGTAGCATGCATCAGATTTTCTTTCCTTTTAAAGACTGTGTAATAGCCCATTGTATGTCTTTTCCACATTTTGTTTATCCATTCATCTGTTAATGGGTGCTTGGGTTGCTTCCACGTTTCAGCTATTGTGAATAATGCTGTTGTGAACATGGGTGTACAAATATCTCTCAAGACCTGGCTTTTGGGGGCACGTGGATGGCTCAGTTGGTTAAGCATCCATCTCTTGATCTCAGGGTCATGAGTTTGAGCCCTGTGCTGGGGTCTATGCTGGGTGTAGAGCTTACTTAAGAAAAAAAAAAAAAAAAGGACCCTGCTTTCAGTTCTTTTGGATGTATACCCAAAGTGGAATTGTTGGGTTATTTGGCAGTTCTTTTTAAAATTCTTGAGGAGGGTGCCTGAATGGCTCAGTTGGTTAAGTGACTGCCTTCGGCTCAGGTCATGGTCCTGGAGTCCTGGGATCGAGTCCCACATTGGGCTCCGTGCTCAGCAGGGAGTCTGCTTCTCCCTCTCATCCTCTCCCTTCCCATGCTCTCTCTCTCTCAAATAAATAAATAAATAAAATCTTAAAAAAAAAATTCTTGAGGAACCACCATACTGCTTTTCATTGCAGCTATACCATTTTACATTCCCACCAACGGTGCACAAGGTTTCTAGTTTCTCCACATTCTCACAAACATTATGATCTGTTTTTTTGATAACAGCCATCCTAATGGATGTGAGATGGTATCTCACTGTGGTTTTGAATTTCCATTTCCCTGATGATGAGTGATGTTGGGCATCTTTTCATCTATTTGCCAGCCGTTTGTATATTTCCACTGGAGAAATGTTTAGTCAAGTCCTTTGCCATTTTCTAATTGAGGTTCTTTTTAGGTGGTGAGTTATGGCTAATTGGGTGTAGAGACCAGGCTTTCCAGGGCTGGGCTGCCTATGCACAAGCATTCCAAGCCTTTAAAGATATGTAGCTAAAAGTAACAGTGTTTGGTTTCAGGGGTAGTATTAAGTCTTTGCTGTAACTTCTGTGTTACCATTAACTTGAACCAGACAATTACATTTTAGGTCTTCAGGAAGAACTCTTCTCGCACATACAGTGTTTTTGTGCGGGTTAAGATGTATTAGAACTGGGTGGAGGCATATCTGAGAACTCTTGACTTGTCTACCAAGTTTTATGGAATTTTAATTTTTTAAAGATTTTATTTATTTATTTGACAGAGAGAGAGATCACAAGTAGACAGAGAGGCAGGCAGAGGGAGAGGGAGAAGCAGACTCCTTGCTGAGCAGAGAGCCCGATGTGGGGCTCGATCCCAGGACCCTGAGACCATGACCTGAGCTGAAGGCAGAGGTTTAACCCACTGAGCCACCCAGGTGCCCCTATAGAATTTTTGAAGAGGAAACTTCAACTATGAAAACATTTATTTTCCCTTCTGGTTGTTGCCTTCATGCACCAGGCTTCAAGGCTTGGCTAGCCAGAGTTAATGCTGCATTGTAGCCTCCATGCATCACTTGGAGGGAGACTTGTGCTGGGGGCCCCTTGCGCTCTACCTGACTGTCTTGGCTACAGATTTCAACTGCTTTAGGGGGCAGTCTCATGAACATAAAAATAATAGCCTTGTTTCAAAGTGGTATGTACATGTGTGTGTGTGTATGTGTGTGTTGGGGGGTGCTCTAAAAGAGGATTGTCTGAAATTCTTTACCAAGACAGTTCTTTACCAATTCTTTACTCCTATCTACATCTAGCCTTGTAAGAACTTGTTGGGGGAAAATATTAAGCCAGATTTTTTTTTTCTGTTTAGTGAAGTTGTATGATAAAAAACTATGTTTAGATAGTGTTATTCATCCCTGTACTGTTGCCAGGTGAACTGGGGAAACCTTCAGGCCCTAAAGCCTCCATCTTGCCCACCCTAGGACATTACTGGAGGCTCTCAGTCTTGTCACAGTAAAAGAATTTGGGACAGTCTAGACACAGTGGTTGAGCGATATAAGTAAAGAGTTTTTAAAGTGAGAGTTCACTATGGAGATGTGAAGGTGGGTGAGCTCAAGGGAGAAGTTTGGATTTCTATTTTTTATTGACAATTGTTATCTGAAGGGTGGAGCATTTATTATTTGGAGAGGGGATTTCTTTGGGAGCAGGATTTTACACCTTTTCTCCCTTACCTGGTCAGGTTCTCAGACCTTTGTCTTGGCCTGTCTGGTTTGATCTGGCTTCTTGTGGCTTTGTTTGTGGAATGTTGCTAGGTTACTAGCTTTCCTGGTAACAAGTCTTGACCACTGCTCCCCACCCCTCCTTCGGCAACCCAAACCTTTGCTGGCCTCTAGGCGCCTAAAAAGCCTGTTAAAGCCTAACTAACTGCTTTCTGTAACAGTAATAGAAGAGAAAGAAGAAGAAGAAGAAAAAAATGATTGAAATAATAGTATAGGAATTATGGTAGATTGCAAAAATGGTCTAAATTCTCCTCCATGTATCCATGTTCCTTTGCTAGATAATTTTGAGTGATTTCCCACTGTGACTCTGAGCTCAGCCATATGACTTGCACTGGACCATGCAATGTTGGCAAATGTAGCACAAAAAGGAACTTGCAGAGATTTTGTGCACTGGGGCTTGTCCTCCCTTGGGTTCCTGGAACGTTTCTGTCACCATGTGACTAAGCCTTGGCTAGCCTGGTGAGGAGGTCAGCCGGTCCCCAGTTGACCAGGCAGCTCACTGCAGATACTTGAGTCAGCCTAGCCACAACTAGCAGAGGAACCTGTTAGCTGTGTCCAGCCTAAATTGCCAACCTCCTGTTATTATTTATTTATTTTTTAAAAGTAGGCTCCATGCCCAGGGTAGAGCCTAGTATGGGATTTGAACTCATGACCCTGAGATCAAGACCTGAGCTGAGATCAAGAGTCAGACACTCGGGGCGCCTGGGTGGCTCAGTGGGTTAAAGCATCTGCCTTCGGCTCAGGTCATGATCTCAGAGTCCTGGGATCGAGCCCTGCATCAGGCTCTCTGCTCAGCAGGGAGCCTGCTTCCCCTTCCTCTCTCTCTCTGCCTGACTCTCTGCCTACTTGTGGTCTCTTTCTCTCTGTCAAATAAATAAAATCTTAAAAAAAAAATAAAAAAAAAACAAAAAGAGATACTCAACTGACTGAGCCACCCAAAAAAACAAAATTCAAACAAGTAAGTTTGAAGATCTAATTGGCTTTTATTCATGAATCAGGCAACGTCCCATCTAGCAAGAAAGTAGAGGAGAGCTCTGCTGAGCTTCACTAACAGGAAGGTTTTGAAGGCAGAAATGGGGGCGGGAAGGAATTTATTAGCAAGGAATGCATTATTTAAGCAGGGTTGCCATCCCAAGGGGAGTGGAAGGGATCTATCAGTAAATTTCGTGTAGACTGGTTGAAGGTTACATTCCTGAGGGACTTGAAACTGCAATTAGGTTAGTTATTAAATCTTGGTTTCTGACTCAGGGTCTTGACCTAAGTGATGCTGTTTTGGGTCTGGGTTTTCTTTTTAATACTATACTTTTTAATACTATAGTATTAATACTATACTTTTTAATACTATAGTTTTAATACTTTAATACTATAGTTTAATACTATAGTTTGTGAGCTAAATATAAAAGAAATAGTTTTTATTTGAAGACACTGAATTTTGGGATGGTTTGTTATGTAGCAAAAAGTAACTGGTACAGAAATACAAATCGAAAATGTTGGATTATCCATTCCTTCTTAGCATAGATAATTTAAAAAATTTGAACTTTAAAATTTGCTTTATTTTTTAGATTTCTACTGCTAATAATGTATATATGTAGAGGAAATATTCTTGACTTTATTTTTATTTTTTGCTTAATTATTGAACTTCAGCTATTGTAATAAATACTAGTTTTACTTTTTATATTATTTTATGGTTTAAACTTTTATTTTTTGAGATGTCAAAAGGCTCCTAATAAAGCAGAAGTTCCCAGTTCCTTTCTCCCTCTGCCTCCAGTTTCTCAGTACAATGGCCAGCTCGCCCAGTGTGTTGACAGCTCAGTGCTGTTTCCTGGGTTTCACTGTAATAGCTTCCTAAGAAAGAAGAGATGGGAGGTAAATCATTTTTACTTCCTGTGTGTCTGAAACTTAGTACTTGATTGACAACTTCATGTAGTTGTAAAATTCTAAAGTGAAATAGTGTTCTCTTAGAATTTTGAGGGGAGTACTTTATATATCTTCTAGCTTTCCAAGTTGGGAAGTATGCTGCCTTTCTGATTTTCATTCTTTGCATGTGACTTGTATTTTCAAAGTCCAGAGTGCTAATCATTACACCACGGAACCACCACAACTTGTATTTTCTTCATGAAAGCTCTAGCAGCTTTTTTTTTTTTCATTTCTCATGCTTTGAGTTACAATCTCAATGTGCCTTAACATGGATCATTTTTTCATTTATTGAGCTGGGTACTTTAGTAGGTCCTTTCAATCTGAAGACTTCATGTCTGGGAAATATTTTTTTTCTCTCAAAACAATTTCTTTTGTTTTCTTTGGAATTTTTGTCAGATATTGAACCTCATTAACTGATTGTCTAATTCTTTTATCTTTTCTCTCCTAATGGATACCCCCCCCCTTTTTTTTAAGATTTTGTTTATTTATTAAAGAGAGAGCATGAGCAGGGCGGAGGCACAGAGGAAGAGGGAGAAGCAGACTCCTTGCTGAGCAGAGAGCCCAATGGGGGCTCAGTGTCAGGACTCTGAGATCACAACCTGAACCAAAGACAGACACGTTACTGACTGAGCCACCCATGTGCTCCATCACTTTTTCATTTTTTTCATCTATTGCCTGGCATCATCTCTTTTTACTGTGTTCCAACTCTCCTGTTAAATTTTTATTTTGGTTGTCATTTAAAATTTCTAAGATATTTTCTTATTCTTGATTGTTCTTTTTTATTGCCTCCTCTTCTTGTAAATGCTGTTTCTTACTTGAGGATATTAATTATTTTCTTAAAGTTGTCTCCTCTTTCCTCCATTGCTCTGTTTTATACAGGTTTCTTCTTTTCTGTTTATTTCTTTTGGTTTCTATTTTTCATCTTGGAGCCGCACCTCAAATAGTTGTTGATCCTCGGTATTCATTCATATTTAAGAGTGATGCAGTAAAACATTAATTGAACACTCTGTGTATTGGGGCAGGGGGGGTTGACTGGTGGCCCTCCCTGGGTAATTAGGCGGTGAGCTGGCTGGACCTTTTCTCTGCGGTCATTTAAATCATCCTAGAGATGAATCTTCCAGTACCATCTTTTTGGGGGTGGGATGTGAGAGGGATGCCAAGGCTATAGGTATTCTGGGAGTTGGCAGTAAACTGCAGTCTTACCATTCAGTATGTAGATGTTCATTTTGGTTTGTTACTTTATCCTTTCCTTCTAGAGTCCCCTGGTCTCAGTTCTCTTTGGTTTCTTTCTTTAGAGAATAAACACACGAGATGAGAAGGAAGAGTTAATTGGTTACATGGGAGTAGTGGATGGGTTCCAGTGCTCTTGTAATAGCTGTAGTCTAAACTCCTTGCTCCTGAGGTGTCTTAAGATTCTCCAATGTGACTAAACTTGCACTTGGTTTTTGATTAGAATCTCCCTCTTTGGGTTTTACATTCTCCATACTCTCTAAGCAGACCACCATTCCATTTCACTCTGTTTTCACATATAAATATCTCCTTGTTTTATCAAAGGCCGAGTTAGTTCTCTTTCTCATTTTGTTGTTTTTAGGGTGGCTTCAGAGAGGTGAAGAAAGCAGAAAGGTTTTTATTCCATATTTTAAAGCTGGAGGTCTCTTAGATGTTGATATAAAAATTGAATTTGAAGGAGAACCCGTGTTTTAATTATACAAGGTCATTGCTGCATGTTTTATAAATATCACTGATAGTATCACTGTAGTATTTTCCTTCAGTTAAAAAATCTAATGTTGCTTTAAGATTGTATATAAAGACTCTTTCTTTTTGATTGCCAGGGTGGTGTTGGTATCCAACTATACACAAACCTTGAATATTCTACAAGAAGTATGCAAGCGTCATGGATATACTTACACAAGGCTTGATGGACAAACACCAGTCTTTGAAAGACAGAAAATTGTTGATGGCTTTAATAGTAAATACTCTTCTGATTTTATTTTTTTGTTAAGTTCAAAAGCTGGTGGTGTGGGACTTAACCTCATTGGAGGATCTCACTTAATTCTCTATGACATTGATTGGAATCCAGCCACTGATATCCAGGTATGACTATTTGTGCATTAGAGAAACAGTATAGAATGCAAACTGGGGATCCTGTTCCTGCTGGGGATTATGAGGTATGAAGCGGATGTGTGATAACTGCTGTGTGGTAGGGCCTTACTGTCTTTTAGGCACTCTGCTAAATGCTTTACATCTACTTAATCTTCACCATAGTCCTGCAAGTGTGGATATTATTAGCCCTAGTTTACCGATAGAGATGGAAGCTTGTTCTGAGCCACATAGTTTATGAGAGTCAGGGCCAGGATTCAGACCCAAACCTGTGTGTCTCTTGTCTGTACTTCACTGCACAGTTGGGCCTTTGGGATGCCCGTGACTACTAGGGAAAGACAATAATGTGTCGTAGATGCTATTATCAGTGTTTGTGCAGGGTATAGTAAAGATATTAAGCTAGCTTATGTAGGAAAATATTTTAGAAGGAGCTTTTGGTTTTCTTTAGAATACAGTCCATCGGCATGTACCTTTAGATTTCTACCTATGGATTTGTAACTCATTTGGTGTCTGTGTTGGGGAAACCGAAGACAACCTTCAGGTTCAGTGATTACTAGAAAGACTCATAGAACCAAGAAAAACAGCTATCCTCATAGTTATTGTTAATTACAGTGAAAGGATACAGTCTAAAATCAGTAAAGGTAAAAGGCACATGGGGATTTCAGGACAGACGAGGCACAAGCTTCCAGTTGTCCTTATCCACTGATGTTGTATGGATAATACTTAATTCTGCCAGCATCCATGAGTGACAACACCTGTTGAAGTACTGCCATCCAGAGAAGTTTGCTCAAGTCTTGGTGTCCAGAGATTTTGTTGGAGGTTGGAGTACCAGTGTGACTGACTAAGTTGCTTAGTCTCTACTTCCACAGGTCAAATTGTCCCAAAGTCCCTACCTCAGTCACATTGATTGTTAGCAAAAACTATCTTCTGTGGCCCAAGGCCTCAGCTAAACTAAGGTGCTCTTATCAGGCAGGATATCACAGGGGCTTAGAGTTTATCCCCAGGAGCTGGTAGAAGGTAAGACTTGTCTTTAGAGTGTGTGGGGTTTGAACACTAGCTCTCTACACTATCACTAATAAATGGTGAAACCACAGGAATCTACCTATAGCCTGAATTGATTAGGTAGCCTAGGGATCCTTAGGATTAAGTCAATAGCTACTTGGACTGGGAAGAAACTCTCCATGTCCACGCTATACATGGTTCTTTGCATTCTTGCTGTCCAAACTTGCTGTCCTAGTCTTTGATGCAGATAGATGCTCTCACTGTTGTGTGAGACACCCTGGAACTATTTTATAATACGACAGTGTGTGTTCACCCATCCCTTTCTTTATCCCAGGAGAAAAATGTGAGGTTGGGAATGCTTGGGTATGCCGGGCTTTGTTTTCTGAAGCTATAACTAAGATCCAGAATTCCTAATCTTAGGTGTCTTAATGCATATTGCTTATGTGGACAGGGTTATTGGTTCCTACTGTACTCTCTGAATTCTCGTTTATTTTCTACAGGCGATGTCTAGAGTATGGAGAGATGGTCAGAAACATCCTGTACATATTTACAGACTCCTAACCACAGGTAATAACCCTTCAGTGTGGGGAAAAAAAATGTAGTCTCTTTGAATAATCAAACAAAAATCTTTTGGGGGGTTAATCTGTGCTTTGAGATCAGGAGTATTGTTATTTATCAACTAGTATGCTAACATGTTTTACCCTACAAAAATAACAGACTTAAAGATCTGAAGGAAATAGAATCAATGTTTTCTCTTTAGGTACAATAGAAGAAAAGATTTATCAAAGACAGATCAGTAAGCAGGATCTTTCTGGGGCAGTCGTAGACCTAACCAAGACATCTGAACATATCCAGTTTTCAGTAGAGGAGCTAAAAAATTTGTTCACCTTACATGAAAGTTCACATTGTGTTACTCATGACCTGCTTGACTGTGAATGTACAGGAGACAAAGATGGTACAGGTTAGTTGTATTTTAATTGTGTTATGATGGTGAAGTTAATTTCTTTCTCTTTGGCATTTGAAAACATTTAAATACAGAATAACTAAAATATTTACCATCTGCATTTGTTAGTTTTCTTTTTTTCCTCATGTCATAGGGTACTTGTCAGATGGGTATTTTTTTTAAAGATTTTATTTATTTGAAAAAAATTGTATTTATTTATTTGAGAGAGATAGAGAGCATGTGGGGGGAGAGTCCGAGGGAGGAGCAGACTCCCTGCTGACCTGGGAGCCTGATGTGGGACTGGATCTTCCAACTCCAAGATCATAACCTGAACTGAAGGCTGTTGCTTAACCAACTGAACCACCCAGGCACCCTACTGCCAGATGGGTATTTGAGAAAATATTAAGTAGAACCTTATTATTTATCTCAATTCAGCTGCTTCTCAATTAGTTGTGAACAATTTAACTTGTTTAGGAGAATCTTTCAAAATCTGTATAATGACTTTGGAATTACAAAAATGTTTTTAATCCTTATTTCTCTTTCATCTGACAAAATCCTACTTGTGTTTATTTTGTGTAGAACTCATTCGTAATGGGGTCATCCTTTCTGAGGCAGTTAGCATGGAACTTCTCATTACTTGAGAAGCTCCTAGTGCTGCTCAAGTGAGGCTGAGAACATCAACCCTCCAGAGTGGACAAAGTTCAGATAGGAACTGGATCAGGAGTAGGACTTGAGCAAGTAGTGACTAGTACCTGAAAATCACTTGGTAAATTGCATTGAAAAGGTTTAAGAAGGGGGCGCCTGGATGGCTCAGTGGGTTAAGCATCTGCCTTCGGCTCAGATCATGATGTATGGTCCTGGGATTGAGCTCTGTGGCGGGCTTCCTGCTCAGCAGGGGGTCTGCTCCTTCACTGCTCATGCTTTCTCTCTCTGTCTCTCTCAGATAAATAAATAAAATCTTAAAAGAAAAATAGTTTAAGAAGGTAGACTGAGGTGAAAGATTTTATATAAGTCAACATTTGATTCATATGCTTTTTCTATTTTAATAATTTCTGCTCTTGTTTTCATTTTTCTTATGTTTACTCTAATGTCCTTTTTCTTATTGTTCAACTTGAATGCTTAGCTTGATGATTTTCAGTCTTCTTTTCTACAATGAGTATTTAAGGATGTACATTTTCCTCCAAGTTGAATCTCATTACTTTGATATGCAGTTTTAAGTGTTTTCTGTTTTCCATTATGATCTCTTCTTTGACTCATGCATTACTTAAAAGTATGTTTTAAATGTGTTTTAGTTTTTGTTATTATGTTCTAGCTATTGCAGAGTAGTCAGAAACATGGTAACTATAGAGACATGGTATGTGGTCAGTTTGTAAATGTCTCTTTCTTTTTTTTTAAAAGATTTTATTTATTTTAGAGAGAGAGAGAATGTGTGAGGGGGGCGAGAAGGGGCAGGGGTAGAAGGAGAAAGAGAATCTCAAGTAGACTCCACACTGAGTGAGGAGCCCGCTCACGACTCTGAGATCGTGACCTAAGCTGAAATCTAGAGTCAGATGTTTAACTAACCCAGGCACCCCATAAATGTTTCTTTTGTGCATGAAACCATGTGTATTCTCTCAATTACTTAGTTTAGAGTTATGCCATATTAGTCAAATTTTCTGATGCCAAATAAATTTTTTCTTACATTACAGATTTAAAAATTTACAATTTTAGCTTATAAATTGCTAATATATTTAGTGGTTCAACTGTTTATAAAATATATATGGTAAAAAACCTTTACATTACTCTGCCTAATTTCTAGCCCCTTTATCCAATAACCATTATTAGTTTTTTGTGTATCCTTCTGGATGTGTTTTTATGCTCATGCAAGGAACTCTGAATATATTTTCTTACCCACTTTTCCCACCAGTAAAGGGTAGCATAGGGAATAGGTATAGTTCTGTAGCTTTTTAACTTAATAGTATATATTGAGATCTTTCCATATCATTATAGAAAATTCCCTCATTCTTTTTTTTTTCTATATAATCCTTCATTGTATTTATATACCATAATTTATTTACCTGTCCCCCACAGGTATAATTAGGTATAACTATACCTAATTATACTAATTAAGTTCTTCCCAGTCAGCATATATCTTTATTCATACATCTTTTTCCATATGTGTATATCTGTAAGGTAAATTAACAGTGTTGTTGGGTCACAGAATGTGTATATTTGTAATTTTAACAGATAGTGCCAAAATGCCCTCCACTGGGGATTGTATCCTTTATTTATTTAATTTTTTTTTTTTTTTGGTATCAAATTTTTATTTACATTCTAGTTAGTTAACATACAGGGTAATACTGGTTTCAGAAGTAGAATTTAGTGCTTCATTACTTACATACAATACCCAGTGCTCATCACAGGTGCCCTCCATTGGGGGTTGTATCCTTTATACCCCGCCAACAATAGACTAAAATGACTTTCTCCACAGCTTTGTCAGTTGAGTACATTATCAAATGTTTGAATTTTTCTTTTTTTCTTTTTTAAAGACTTTATTTATTTGTTTGACAGAGACACAAGTAGGCAGAGAGGCAGGCAGAGAGAGAAGAAGGGAAGCAGGCTCCCTGCTTTGCAGAGAGCCCAATGCGGGGCTCGATCCCAGGACCCCAGGATCATGACCTGAGCCGAATGCAGAGGCTTTAACCCACTAAGCCACCCAGGCACCCTGAATTTTTCTATCAGATGGTAAAAAAAATAATGCATTGGTCTAGCTTTAATTTGCTTTCCTCTTATTATGAGTGAAATTGAGCATTTTTTCTTAAATTTAATAGCCTTCCTTTATATGAACCATCTGTTCATATCATTTGTCCATTTTTCTATTATTAACCTAATTTGTTATTAGATATATCTGTAATTGAAAGAAATATGTTAAAATCTTATAGTATGACAGTGGATCTATCAAAGTTTCTTGCTAACTTATCAATATTTGCTCTATATATTTTGTATCTTCTTTGTGAATTTTTTTTATTATGGTTTATTTTACTAATAGATAGTGATTTCTTTATCCTTAATACCTTTTGCTTTCATTTATCTTAAGTTTGTATATTATACTGGCTTTCTTTATGGTATTTGTCTGGTGTATCTTTTCCCCTTCTTTTGTCTTAAGTATGTGTCCTTATGTTTTAGTTATTTCTCTTGTTAATAGCATAAAGATGGACTTTCTTTTTTCCAGTCTCATCTTTCAACTAGAGCATTTAGTCTGTTTACATTTATTATAATTAATGACATATTTTGATTCACTTCTGTCTTTTTGTGTTCTGTTTTTTTCCAGCAAAGGCCTACTAGTGGTTCACTCTCAATCTTTGATTTTTCAAAGTGATTTGCTTTTTTCTCTCTCTCAAATGCTGTCTTTGCCCTAGTACACCTATGTACAATTCTAGTCAATGGGGTTTTTTGTTTTTGCTTTTGTTTTGTTAGTACTTTGAAGGTATTATCCTACTATCTTCTAGATTCTTAAAGTAATGTTGTCATCTCTTATGACCTCAATGATTTTGTACATTGACAGGATTTAGATATTAAGGAAAGACAGTTTGTTAAAGTGTGATAAAATTTAAAAAGAAGTCTTTATCTTTTAGAAATGCAAAGCGAAATATTTATAGTTGATATATACTACATATTTATTTCATAATAATAATATGGAAGTAGAGAATGCAGAGTTTAAATAAACAAAATTGGCTATTAGTTGATAGTTCCTGAAGGTAAGGTACATAATAACCTGTAGGTTCTTCATTTCTATCTTGTTAACTTTTATATTTGAAATTTCCCTTGAGTAAAATGTTTCAAAAAAACCTTTCAAGAGCTTCCATTGCTCCTAAGACTAGAGACTAAAATCTTTAAAGTTGTTAGTTAGGGTAGGGTTAAGTGCTATAATAGAAAACTCAAAAAGCACAGTGGCCTACCATAGTAGAAGTATATTTCTCATGTAGCAGGGCACATAATAGTAAAATAGGGCACAACTTTCTCTAAGGTGATTTGGTGATCCAGGCTTCTTCCGCTTTGGGATCTACCATCCCCTTAGGCCTTAGAGTTCCCTGCTGGGATTCCTGCATCTTCCAGCCAGCAGGTGAGAGAAGAGAAAAGGTAGAAAACTACATGGTGTGGGGGATTTTTCTAGGCCAGACCTAGAAGTGACACAGAGCATGTCTAGCCACATTCCATAGGCCAGACTCAATGGTTGCATCTAACTGTAGGGGAGACCGGGAAATGTGGCTAAGTGCCCTGGAGGAAAGAGATACGGATTATTGAATAACAACTAGCTTCTGCCATTCATGATTTGCTCACGGTGTTTTGCATTATCCAGCCCTTGAATGCACACGTCACCACCCTTTACTATTGAGCTTCATCTTTGCTCACTGGGCTCCTGTCAGTTCCTCGACCGTAGCCTTTACAGGTCCTTCTCCTGGAATGCTTTACCTCCTTTCCCCATCTGGTTCTTGCCTTCTAATCCTTCATATATTAATATAACAAGTCAGCTTTTCTTATATGTGCTGAGTTCCCTATATCTTAATTCCATACCCTTACCACTGTTTGTAATACAATTCCACAGTCCCTTGTCTTCAATTTTGAAATCTAGAAAGCTTGAAAGATCAAAAGTTGTTTTTTTCTTCATAAATTTGCAACAGATTTATTTGGTGGCAAAACCTTACCTAAGTTGATATGAATTTATCAGTAGTCATTAACCTATTTCATGACTATTCATATGACTTGCTGCAGAACATTAATGAGTTTGATTATGGAGTGCTGTCCCAGATTATTCTAATTATATTCTGAATTGAGAAACATATCCGGCCCCAAAGGTTTTAGGTAAGGGATTGTGGACCTGCAGTACATCTGTTTGGATGATTATTTGTTTAATTAATCTCTCACTATATCACAAGTTCCTTGAAGTCAGAGACCAAAATGTAATAAATTATATAAACTCATTATGTGACAAAATAAAAAAGTATTGTTTATAATATTGATTAGCCTAAGGATTTTCTCATTGTTTTACTTACTACAGGTGATTCACTGGAAAAATTCCCTATCTCTAGAAATTGTCAGCTTGGTCCACATCAGAAGCCCAACTCTCTGAAACCTCTCTCCATGTCACAGCTGAAACAATGGAAACATTTTTCTGGAGATCATTTAAATCTTGCAGATCCTTTTCTTGAAAGAATAAGAGAAAATGTCTCCTTCTTTTTTCAGAATATAACCAATCAAAGTACTGCTGTATAAGGAAAGATTACTTCGTGACCTTCCCTTGCTTCCCTCTTTAAAAAAGTTAACAGTAATTAAATATAATTTTTGAAAACTAGTAGAATTATTTAAATTATAATATGTTTTGTTGCAAAATGTATCATAATTTTGATACAGCCTAAACTTGAGTTGTTTAATTTTTTTGTAATGTGTTCTTCAATGTTGAAACATTAAAAATAAATTCTGTCGGGACGCCTGGGTGGCTCAGTTGGTTAAGCAGCTGCCTTCGGCTCAGGTCATGATCCCAGCGTCCTGGGATCGAGTCCCATATTGGGCTCCTTGCTCAGCAGGGAGTCTGCTTCTCCCTCTGCCTCTTCCTGCCACTCTGTCTGTCTGTGCTCACTCTGTCTGACAAATAAATAAATAAAATCTTTAAAAAAAAAAAAAAAATAAATAAATTCTGTCATCATGTAATTATTCATTAGTATTCCATAATTAATGCACTTTTATTAAGTACCCATTAAGGAATTTTCATAAGGAATATAAAAAGGTAAAATACCTAGTTCCTGTCTTTGGGAAATCCAATCTACTTAGGAATATTAGACATAGATCTGTGAGATCAGTTTCAACTATAGCTCAAGGGAGAAAGAGAATCAGACCAGGACTGCAGAGGCTGAGTGTAAGAGTTGCTGCAGGGCAGTTTGAGTGAGAATGGTCAGCAGGTTGGGGCAGGAGACGAAGGAGATGCTTCAGAACACTAGTTCGTAATCTGAAACCTCAGGCTCATGGGGGACTGACAGGCAGTCTGTAAAGCTGTGTCCACCAGTCATCGTTTACACTCTGAATAGGGAATGTTTAGGCTACCATCATGTCAACATTTGTCTTTTTTGACATTTTTGACATAAAAAGGAAGTTTTAATGTACAAAACAAGCTTTAGAAAGCTGAAGTCTACAAAGAGAAGTTACTCAGTCTCCTATGGGAGCTTCTGTAATCAGCTTCTGCTTCCATTTGGGAAATTTCTTTTAGACTGAATATTGTATTGAGGTCTTGAATGAAGACTCAATTATTTATCAGCAAATCAGAATTCTTCAGTTTTCTAGCACCCTACCCTGGGCAGTTATACATCTAGGATTCATAAATAGGCAGTCTGGGACCAAATTGTCAGTGAGGAAGTACTCAACTAATAATAAGCAAAAATGTTGTTTCCTTGGCCCTAGTATAAGCCTTATCTATGGGGCTTTACATATAAAACTTCTTTCAATATGATATTATTCTCAGGTGTGAAATCCTTAAAAAATAAGCTAGGGACTAGTAGCTTTATTGTTTATCTTAAATTGTAGTGGATGATAGAGGGTGCTGTTTGGATTTCCAAATTATTCATTTCCCTAGCTATCTGCCACTTCTCCTAGCCAAATCCCTGCCTAAGTATAGCCCTGAGTTGAAAAGAGCTGCCCCACTTGAGGTGATGCTCCCTCCCTGGAGCAGCTGAATCCAGTGATTTGTCGATGCAGGATGGAAAGGCCCAGCTCCAGAGCTCTTCAACTGAGGCCTTTGCTCTCATTTCATTGTGGTGCAGCTGCCCTCCCTGTTTAGTCGTGTGTCCCTCACTCCCTCAAAGGTGTTGCTCCGAAGAGCACTTCCTAATAAATTCCTTGCAAGAAGGTCTGCCTCCACATGTTTTCCAGGGAAGCTGACCCAAGACACTCTCCCTGGAGTATCACTGGAGAAAAGCATTTTAATAATTACAATTGACAGCATTCAATTGTAAATACTTGTGGGCCGAAAAATCATTTAATTAGATGAACTAATAATATGAAAGTTTAAAAAATAGTATGTTTTGCTTCATACCACATTTAAAAAATAAGACATGGCAGAAAGAATTACCACTCGTACGTTCACAGAGTTGTGCAATCATCACCACTATCCGTTTTTAGAAGAAAGTTCTCTTCTTGATGTCTTCCTTTCCTTCTTCCCAGTCATTGTCAACCCAAAGCCACTGACCCCCCTCCCCCAGCACTCAAGGCCTCTGTCCCAAT
Organism: Mellivora capensis; assembly: GCA_004024625.1. Lineage (NCBI taxonomy): Eukaryota > Metazoa > Chordata > Mammalia > Carnivora > Mustelidae > Mellivora > Mellivora capensis. Next base: position 39,409 of record PISX010005910.1, read on the forward strand.
GACTTCCAAAATGATAAATGCAGTGAACTCTTCAGTCTTTATCTTGGCTTTTATTCATATTAGATATTGGTGAACACTTCCTTATTGAATCTCTTGCCTTCTTTAATTTTGATTAAATGGGTTATATTCATTTGTCATTCCACAAGTATTTATTGAGTAGCTAGCACATCTCAGGCATTGTCCTATAGGTTGTACGTACAACAATGAATAAAACAGGCAGTCTCTGCCCTGGCGCTTTAATTCTAGCACACAGAGAGCAATACATGTGTAATATAGCACATGATGAGAAGTCCTGTGAAGAAGAATAAATAGAATAAGGGAGAGAGATTAAAATGGGTCTGTGATTGCTATTTGTATGGGTTCCGTTTATGCAGAGACCTGAAAAAAGTGAGGGGTTGATAACCATGACGTCTTCTTGGAAAAATATTCCAGATAGAAGGAACCTCAGGTGCAAAGGCCTTGAGATAGATGGAGTTTGTGACATGTTAGAGAAGCTGCCAGAGAGGCTGTTTTGGAGACATTAAGAAGAATAGTAATAAATGAGATCAAAGAGGTGATGGTGGTGGGGCAATTCAAATGTTAGAGGGCACTGAAGATGGCCTTGGGAGCTCTAGCTTTGACTCTGAGGGAGATGGAAAAACCACTGGGATTTCAGCTGAGGAAAGACATACCTGAATTGCTGTAGTGGAACAAACTGGTAGAGCACGGGTGGGAGCAAGGATATGAGTTATTGTGTGAGTTATTATATGAGATTATTGGGATAATCTTGTTAAGAGATGATGGTGATTTAGACCAGGTGGTAGCAGTGAAGTGTGAAGGAATGGTTGGGTTCTCAATAGTTTTGAAGGCAGAGCCAACAAGATTTCTGAGTGGATTGAATTCAAGGTATAAGAAAAACAGAGAAATCAAGAGTGACTCCCAAGATTCTTGGCCTGAGCCAAAGGAGGAATGGTATTGCCAGTTAGTGTGATGGGAACACTGAGAAAAGAGGTTTCTAGGGGAAGATCTGAGGTTCAGTGCTGGTTATGTCACATTTGATGGGGAGAGATGCCAGATAAGCAGCTCCATAAAAGAAATGGGTTCAGAAACATTGGTTAAAGCTAGTGATAAATTTGGGATTTTGTCAATATACAGATGGTATTTAATGAAGTCACGAGACTGGATGATATTACTTAGGTAGTAAGTGTAGATAGAAAATAGATAAAGCAACTAAATATTGTAGGGGTGGATGATGGCTAGCATTTATTCGGTGCTTGTTGCTGTGTTCTAAATGCGGGGAGCTTTGTGTATGTTAGCAACCTATGAGACACTGTTAGTATTGTCTTAGATGAGCTGAGTTTTCTCATCTGTTTAGTGATATGTCCGAGGGTAGTTGTGAGACCTAAGTGAAATAATGTATGGTTGGTGAGATAGAGAAATACTATCCTGACTGTTTATATCAGAATTCCTCTTAGTCTTTATCTGGAAAAACACCTTATTAAAACCTGGATGGGAGAGAGTGAGCCTTGGGTATTGGTTGCTGTCAAACAAGTGTAATGAGGGAGAAAAATTTGGAATTTTAAAGGCAATCTGAGGGAGGTGAAGAGAAAAAAACATACAGAGGGAAGCTGGGACTGGGTTAGATAAGAAAAGCTCCCAATGACAGAACTGGAAGAAATTTGAATAACAGTTGTTCTCCGTGTAGTTGTTTGCTACAGAGTGCTGGAAGTAGCCCTCCCTCATCTCTTTCCCACCATGAAATCTTGCTGAAATGTTGGGAAGAGGCAGAGTTTTGTGAGCAAATCCTTGTGACGTGGGACAAAGGCAGCAAGTATGACACAGGAGCCGAGACACTGAGAAGCACAGAGGATGGTAATTGAGGAGGGGAATTGAGGAGGGCTTCGGACTTTGACAGGCCAGAGATTGTGGGGGATTCAAACTTATTTAATTTAGGTGTTAAAGGGGCACCCCATTAACACCTGGGTTGCATATATAAAGCACCTTTTCTGTGGCAGATGCTTGATTTATAAGAATTTCATTCTTGGGGCGCCTGGGTGGCTCAGTGGGTTGAAGCCTCTGCCTTCAGCTCAGGTCATGATCTCACAGTTCTGGAATTGAGCCCCACATCGGGTTCTCTGCTTGGCGGGGAGCCTGCTTCTCCCCCTGTCTCTCTGCTTGCCTTGCTGCCTACTTGTGATCTGTCAAATAAGTAAATAAAATCTTTAAAAAAAAAAAAAAAGAATTTCATTCTTTTCCCCTCCTCTGTGCTCCCTGCCCATAGAGCACTTAACATGTGGTCTATAGCTATTTACCTGGCTCCTTCTTCCACTAGGCTAAATTCTTTGAAGACCAAGATTTATTTTACTCATCCTAGAATCACATTACCTTCTATGGTCTTTGGCACAAAACAGCTACTTTTATTTATTATTATTATTATTTTTTAAGATTTTACTTTTTTGAGAGAGAAAGAGGGCACACAAGCAGGGGGAGCAGCAGAGGGAGAAGGAGAAGCCGACTCCCCACTGAGCAAGGAACCCAATGCAGGGACTATATCCCAGGACCCTGGGATCATGACCAGAGCTGAAGGCAGATGCTTAACTGATAGAGCCACCCAGTTGCCCCTAAAACTGCTACCTTTAAATAGAATGAATGAATGAATGAATGAGATATTTCACTTCTTTTTCTTCCTTAACCACTGTGATCAGGTTCCTTGCTCTTAGATCTCAGTTCCAAGGTGTTTATTAAGCTGAGCCCTGGGCCATGCTGGACCATGATGAAAGTCAGAGCCAGCAGTTTTTCTTGCCTGCTGGCTGCCCTAGACTTCTTTTTTTGCTTCCATGAATTTTTTTCCCCTTCCATGATTTCTAACTGCTGCAGGAGCTGACAAAAGCTCTCTGTGCGATGGGTAGGCTTGAGTCACATATTTAATCATTTCTATTGACACAGATAAACGTTTGACACATCTTCATGTGAAAACGTTCTTGCTTTAAACGATAATATGAATACATTTAAACCATACTCTCTTTAGGACCAAATCACCACCGATGAATTAAAATGCGAACAGCTCCAATCAGCAGAATTCAACTTGCCAACAGCCTGTTTGTCCATTTAGCAGGGCGTGTGATAATGGCACAAGTCAAAAAACCCTGCTGTTGTTCTCTGAGTGGTGCAGTCCTGGGGACGTCACGTTGCCTGGGCAATTTAATATTGTAATATATTGGCAAGACTGAAATTCTGTGATTTGTAGCAAATAGTATATATAATCAGCAGATGGCACTGTTTCTCTGAGTTCGTCCCAAATTAAGCTATTGGGTCCTAGAGGGGTTTGTAGACAAGGCTATTCTTGTTGAAGGAAGGACTCAAAGGGATGTTATTTTCCTCTTACCTTGTACACTACAGGATTTTTTTGGTTTAGACTTGTTTCCTGTGGCATTCTTCTATAGCTAGCCTGTTGCTTCAAGCCATTACAAACTTTCATCCCTGAGATTCTTCGTCGTCCACAAAATCAATACCAATTCAGAATATAACTTCACAGTTAAAAATAAAAACAAACTGTGGAAGAATAATCATTACTGACATAAATCGATTTGTTGGAGTTTGTTACACTTACTTGAAAACCTGAAGTGTTAAGTATAATTTAATCTTTATAAAGAAATTTTTTAGATTATTAAAAATACCCATAAATCCCTTTTTGAGTACAAAGATAGAGAAAACCCAACAAAGTAGACCAAAACAAACAATTCCTTTATTTTTATTTTTTGAGGAAATGCCAACAAAATACTGAAGATATTTTCTGAGTAGTTTTTTTTAAAGATTTTATACACACACACACACACACACACATAGCCCAAGCCAGGGGAAAGGGGCAGAGGTAGAGGGAGAATCTCAGCCAGACTCTGTGCTGAGTGTGGAGCCCAATGTGGGGCTTGATCTCACAACCCTGAGATCATGAGCTGAAATTAAGAGCCTGTTGCTTAACCAGCTGAACCACCCAAGGGCCCTGGCATAGCCCTGGCATAGCCCTGGCATAGCTTTATTTCTTTTCTTTTTTAATATATATTGCCCCCTCTTTTTTATTTTATTAATTTTTAAATTTTTAAATAAACATATAATGTATTTTTATCTTGCCATTTGTGACGATGTGGATGGAACTAGAGGGTATTATGCTTTGCTTTATTTCTTAAGTAAAAGCCAGGGTTGGCCATGCAGGCTGGTGTGCTAATTTTAGTCACCAATGACCCAGGCTCCCAGCTTCTCTGCTGCTTCTCTGTTCTTATTAGGCAGCTTCCACCTTGCAGGCCAGGTGCCTAGCCTAGGCAACTTGCAACTAGCAGACTCGTTCTAGCAATCCTTTCTGCATTTCAGCAGACCAGAAGAAGGTAGGCCTGCCTTTGCCTAAGGGCCTAGCCTTGAAATTGCACACCCACTTTTACTTCCTTCCCATTGCCTAGAACTAGTCATATGCCAAGGTGGAGCTATTCCTGACAAAAGTACCAATGAGGTAAGTCACTCCTTCCCCCAAGGGCTCTGGTGAGTAAAGGGGCAGAGGGAGGCCAGGGGTTATATCAGTTGGGGCTCTCTTCACTGGAATGATGGGGAAGAAGCACAGCCCCCTGATCATGGGTAGTCTGCACAATCTTAACGAACATCAACAGATGTAGAGCCATTCGGTAAGTAATAGGGAGGATGGGAAATGTGGTATCCAAAAAACTGGAAAAGTAGCTTATCAGAGGACTTTGTAAAAAAAAAAAAAAAGGCTGACGTACATATAAGCTAAATTGTTTGTTTTTTTTTTAAGGCATTGTTGAATTTATTTTCAAGTTTTGGACAGAGTGTGACTATTTATATGATGGCTATTTAATCTGTCATAATGAGAACAGCAGTAATAGTAACAGCCTGTGGCTTGTACCAGCACTTGGAAATGTTAAGGACTGTTTTCTACTGTTAGCAATAACCATTGCAGTAGGGTGTCACACTAACCCTTACCTTCTGAATCCTGTTCATATTTTAAAATTCAGTCACTGATTGAGCAGACACTGCTAGCTTTATTATATGAAACTGGTTTCTTTTGTCTTTCTCCCTTTATTCACTCAGATCCTCTACTGTAGGGGAAAACCATTAAGGAGAAGCTTTGCGTTTTCTTCATAAAGCCTCATTAAACAGGGTCAGGAGGGAGATGTAGCCATCTTTTCCTCCTGGATTGGCTTTGGTAATCAGTCTCTAATTCAGGGACTAGCAAGAAAAGTCGCATGAAGGCTGCTTGGGTGCCATGTTTTTCTTTCTTCCTGACCTTTATGCTCTCTTCTACTCAGAGACAAAGTTAGGTTAAGAAGCTCACAGGGACACCAGGGTCCATAGGCTGTGAGGAGGGGCTCAGGGCTCTGGCATTTCAGCTAGACTAAGGGACTTTGCTCATCCCACAGAGTGGCCCCTGTTATGCTCCCTCTTATAGTTGATGAGAAGCCCATGGAAATGCGATTAGAGAAAGAAGGATGAGTGGGCAAGTCTAAGAAAGCAAGAAAGAGGTGATGGTGAGGCCAAAGCTCCTGTTTAGGTTCCATTCTGTGGGCTAATTTATAAGAGCAGGCTCTGGGCCTCTCTAAACTTTTGACTCAAGGCTATAGTGCCAGGTGGTGTCTGTGGAAAACCCTGTGACCCTCCATCCCAGGGTGATGGAGACATGGTAGTTAACACTGGGGCATCCATTTTTAATCATTTTGGTAATTTAGCTCTTATCACCAAAGGAAAAAAGAATTACTACCTTTTCCTTCTAAACCTTATCATTCTTCCTGAGAATAGAAGTCAAAGTCCTGGGCGCCTGGGTGGCTCAGTTGTTTAAGCGTCTGCCTTCAGCTCAGGTCATGATCCTGGGTCCTGAGATTGAGTCCTGTGTTGGGCTCCCTGCTCAACGGAGAGCCTGCTTCTCCCTCTCCCTCTGCCTGGCGTTCTGCCTACTTGTGTTCTCCTAGTTCTCTGTCAAATAAATAAATAAAATCTTTTTTTAAAAAAAATCAAAGTCCTAACAATGGCCTACAGTCTGACATATTCTGGCACCATTACCTTTATGACCTCATCTCTCCCTCACCAACTACACTTCATTCCTACAGTGCCCCTTGCTGTTCCTTGAATGCTAAGCATGCTTCTGTCCTGGTACCAGGGGGTCTAGCCTATAGATTGCCAGCAACTGGTTAGGAACTTGAAGGAAGGAGTGGTCAATGGTATCTAACATTTTCTATGGAAACAAGGGGAAATGTGGGACAGGAAGAAGCCATTTGATGAGTTCCAAGACTTTCTTTGTAATGAAGGTGCTGGAAGAATTGCTTTTGTGGTCAGTTACACAGATTGCCATATTTTTACTGGAGACAAAATTCATAGGTGTGGTTATACTCTTCAAAGATAATTAAGAAAGCACTATATGATTGAGAGGTTTGGCCAGATTCCAAAAAACACTGATATTCATCTGTTCCCATACACTAGGACCTACTACTAACTGTGGAGAACTAGAACCTTAAAAAACATATTGAGCAACCAAGAAGACTCTGTTGCCTGTGTGCTGGGATGGGACTGAGATAAATAGCCAGAGTTTTCTACCACTTGCTAAGGATTCATGACCCGTTATAAAATTTTCTAGTCTAATGAGGTTAGTTTGAGAAGCAAACCCTGTTAATTCCCTCCCTAGTTCTAGAACTCACTCACCTCCATATTTAGTTTCCATGCAGTAAACTAATCTCCAAAGTGTGGAAAAGCCTTTGGAGATCCCTGGTTAGAAAGTATTTGCAGGGGTACCTGGGTGGCTCATTTGGTTAAGTGTTGACTCTTGATTTCAGCTCAGGTCATGGTCTCTGGGTGGTGAGATGGGATTCCTGAGTTGGGCTCCGTGCTCAGCCGGGAGTCTGCTTGAGAGCTTCTCTTTCCTTCTCCCTTTGCCCCTCCTCCACCTGCTGGCTAGCTCTCTCTTAAATAAATAAATAAATAAATAAAATCTTAGAAAAAAAGAAAGTATTTGCAGATATAAGAATAATTTGACATTTGATGAGACAGTGACTCCAGAATGTTACTATTCAAATAGAAAGGGAGAAATAATGAGAATCTAATCATAGGAGAACGTTTTAAGGATACCTACATGTGACTTATTGAGACTTATTGATTCTCTCTGTAGCAGAGTAAACCTTCTTTGGCATTTCTTGTCTTCCCTAGCTCCTGAATCCACAAATCCTTAGCAGCATGGCTAGATGAGAATTCATATCATCCTGCCTTGTGCTGCACAGAAGCTCCTCAGTGAGATATCCAATGAATCAGTTCCAGTCAACGTTAAGCAAAGAGACTCAATGGCTTTGGTTACTGTCTTGGCCTAGACTAGAGACCGTTTCCACTAATTGCACTGGGGAACAACTCTCATGGTTACACTCCTCCATGTATATATTTAATAGTATCATCTGAAAGAAACAAATAGTAGACAGCTTCTTTTTTTTTCTCTGAAGCTCCACAAAGGAAGGGAACTTCAGAGCTTAGAGAGAAATCACATATAATTGCTTCTTATGAGAACTATTGCCATGGAAACACCACTTCTGTCATCCATCGGAAAGAAATTTGTTGTCACGTGTTAGGGGGACATCCAGTGGGCTGGGATAAATCTGAGCTTATGAAGGAATTCACTTTTTAAAAATAATGCTTGCAATACATTTGTGCCTATCCCAAGGGATCCAGAGCCTTAATATTAATTGGGCAAATATGAAGTCAGTATTATTGTAGTGTGACTGTCAGAGCTCTGGCTTGAGGATCAGCAATCTAGAAATTCTAGTCAGATGCTCCTATTGATTTGGCTTCTGGTGGTATGAAAGTCACTTAATTTTTGCACTTTCTGATAATAATAATGAATCATTTATTGATTACTATGGGTCAGACATTTTACTAAATGCTCTATATGATTATTTCTTTTATTCCTCTTGACAATCCTAAGACAAATATATTATCCCCATTGGGGGTGGGGGACATAGTCCTACAAAAGTTAAATACTTCCCAAGAGCACAGTGCTGGTTAGTGGTGGAAACTGGATCTAGTCCCAGGTCAGTGTGGCCTTAGAACTCACTTGTATGCACCAGCCTAAACGTGTAAGCTAAATTAAAATTTAAGGAATATTGTGTAGTAGTAATGAGTGTGATGGACTATGGGCCTTTACATTTCATGCCAGGATCACTTATTCTCAGATTAAGATACATTTATCGGAAAAATCTCAAAAAGCAAGAATTTGGGGTTTTATGAGAGGAAAAAAATGAAACAAGATGAAACCAGAGGGGGAGACAAACCATAAGAGACTCTTAATGTCAGGAAATAGACTGGGGGTTGCTGGAGTGGCAGGGGGCGAGGGGGGGGGGCTGCGAGAATGGAGGGAGGGAGGGTAGCTGGGTGATGGACATTGGGGAGGTTATGTGCTATGGTGAGTGCTGTGAATTGTTTAAGACTGATGAATCACAGACCTGTACCTCTGAAACAAATAGTACATTATATATTAATTAAAAAAAAACTAAAAATAATAGTAATTAAAAAGAAAAAAATGCAAATAGGAATTGAAGACAAAGAAAAAGATTACGCCTATTTCTAAGAGAAACGGCTACCTATCATAGATTTTTAAAAAGTATTGTTACGGAGGATATCCATGATGGGATTTGTTATTTGATCTAATCAAATAAATAATCAAATTAAAGCATTTGGTGGTCAAGAAATACCTATAGATGAGCTGGAAATGAAACAAAGGGGAAAATGTCATTCTGTGAGCATGACCTGCTGGTGGCAGCAACAGATCACAGCAGTTGTCCCTTATGGGATTGGAATTCCAGGCACGTCTTAAGCACAGAGCTTCCTGTTTTTATAAGATTTCAAATCACAGGCTGCTGTTATGATAGCTATAAAAATTGGCAAATCATTCCAGCTATCACTATGACTGACAGGATTATTTTCCAGAACATTTTGAATTACCAGAGTTCCCCCCCCACCCATCCCAAGGGTTAGAAGGATGTGGGTAAAAGAGGTTAAAAAAGGGTGGGTATTCAATTATCAATTAAATGAGAAGTGAGCAGGCCTTTTAAAAACCGATGGACTAGACCACTGAAATCAGTAACACCACCTTAGTTATTAACTTACAATTTTTTTGGTGAGATGAAGATAGGTTTCATAAACTGACTTTTGCACAGGATGATAGGTTTGTTGTTCTATTGAGAATGTGTTGAGAGACCTCCAAGAATGATTTTTCAGTTTTCCTCCATAAACATTATTTAGGAATTTTTTGACTTTCGGAAGGCTTTGAAAACATGGAAACATTAATGTTTGTTCCATAAGTACTAGAAGACAAATGAATGTTTTGGTTTTTCTATTGATGCCTGAAGAAGTGTTCATAAAGAGAAATTGAAAAATTTGCAGTTTCTAAGCCTTAATGAAGGCCAGCCTCAGGTCAGCAATAGGAGCTGTCTCCCTTCAATGTCTTTGGATGCCCAGGTGTAGAAGATTCACGTGGTCAGACGGTGAAACTTTGACCTGGGTGTTGCTTCCTTGCTGGGTGACTTTGTCCTGTAAGCTTCCCTATCTTTGAGCCTGGTCTTTCTTTTCTTTTCCTTTCTTCCTTCCCTTCCCTTCCCTTCCCTTCCCTTCCCTTCCCTTCCTTCCTTTCTTGATTTTATTTATTTATTTGACAGACAGAGATCACAAGCAGGCAGAGAGGCAGGCAGAGAGAGAGGAGGAGGCAGGCTCCCCGAGGAGCAGAGAGCCCGATGTGGGAATCAGATCCCAGAACCCTGGGATCATGACCTGAGCCTAAGGCAGAGGCTTTAACACACTGAGCCACCCAGGTGCCCCTGAACCTGGTTTCTGATTGTGGTGCTGCTGGGGAAGAAGCCTAGAATAGAGCCACTTTTTTATTTGTACTGAGTCAGCAGATCACATCTAGGCTCCTCTGATGAGAGAAAAACACTGAGGCTGAGAGGACGTTGAGTACCTTTTCGGCAAAAAGGATCTGCATGAACTGGATCTGGATGGAGCCATTTGACAGGAAAAATGTGATTGACCTGGCATTTCATGTTAAGCCTTCAATCATTCCTATATCCTGAGATGTTGATATCACCAAGCAAGTGCTCAACACATGTGAAGGAAATGAAGAGATGAATGAATAAAGCAAATAATAGAATACAAGAGAACTCCTTTCATTTCTGCAGTATGGTGCTCTATGTCTTATTCACTTATTCATTCATTTTTCCATACAGGCATTGAAAACTTATGATAGCCTAGGTTTTTTGTTGAACACCTAGATTCAGAGATGCTTATTTTCATTTCTGCATTTTCTGCCATATCTAATTCTGGTGTGAGGAATGCGTGTAGAATCTAAGTTTTAGAAAATAGATGGCTAGTTGAGACAACACTTAATCCATTTTTTTCCTCCATTGATGTGCGATGTCACCCATATCCTGTAGGTTTATTTCTGGACTTCTTATGTTTTCTTTTTAATTACTATGTATTTACAAAGTTTATCGGTAGTTAGAAGATCAAATTTCCCTATACTACTTTTCTTTCTCGATATTTCACTGGTTATTCTATATCAATTATTTTTTGGGTGAACTAAAATTATCTTGCTAATTGATTTTGGGGAAAAATGATATCTTTACAGTATTTGTTCAGGAATATGGGCTTTCTCTCTAGATATTCGTGTCTTCTTTTATGTTCCTAGGAAGTGTGTTGTTTTGTTTATATGGGAGAAAAAAACACTGAACATTGCTGACTCCCTTAGCAGTTCATATCTCTCCTCAGTCCTCACTCCTCACTCTTAGAGATGCCTTCCTAAACTTGCTCTTGAAGTAGCATCTCCTCCTCCCTCCACATAACTCTTTATTTTGCTTTGATTTTCTTTATAGCACTTACTCTCTGACGTAAATATTTATTTTACATTGTATATGATCTTTCTCTACTGGTAGAATGTACCAGAATTGTGTGGGAGGAGACTGGATATCCTATTCACTGTTGTATCTTCAGCTCAAACACTGCCTGGCACATTCTAGTTTCAACGTTTGTTAGCCAAATTGTATCTACCACCCATCCCTTTCCAATTTTAGCATCTTGCCATATTTGTTACAGATTTGTTTTTAAAGAAATAAAACAACATAGATAGAGTTGAAGGTTGCTTTGTATTTATCCCCAATCCTCTCCTTCCTTTTCTCTCTTTCAGTCAAAATTCAAAGTTTTTTTTTTTAAAATAAATGTTCATGTTCCTTTTGCTTCATATTTATGTAATGTCAACACTATATAGAAATGTTTGCTCTTATTTTATTATTTTCTATTGAAAACACTGTTGACACAAGGTTACATTAGTTTCAGGTGTGTTTGCTCTTGTTTATTTCATGGAGAACGTATGTAAGAATATCAGTAAATGTATATATGTGTGTGACTATGTATGCATATATATGTTTACAAATTGTCTTTTTTCACTCAGTGTTAGATTCTAGGGATTTACTCATGCAGACATATGTATTGCTAGTTCTTTCATTTTAATACTGGTTACATAAACACAATTTGTTTATCTACTCTCCTACTGGTGAACTTTTAGGTTGTTGCCAGTTCTTCTGCAATTAGATACATTGCTGCACTGAAAATACTAGTACATGTTGGAAGTGGATTGGCTATACCACTTTATCTTTATTAGGTGTTGTCAAATTTCTCTGTGGAGTCGTTGTACCCCAACAAGGTCTGAGAACTTTTCTTTCTTTCTTTTTAAAAGATTTTATTTATTTATTTGACAGACAGAGATCATAAGTAAGCAGAGAGGCAGGCAGAGAGAGAGGAGGAAGCAGCTCCCTGCTGAGCAGAGAGCCCAATTCGGGGCTCGATCCCAGGACCCTGGGATCATGACCTGAGCCAAAGGTAGAGGCTTTAACCCACTGAGCCACCCGGGCGCCCCCTGAGAACTTTTCTTGCTCCACGTCCTTGACAACACTTAGTGCTGAGAGACTATCTTAGTCTGTACAGGCTGCCATAGCAAGGTACCATAGATTGGGTGGCCCCTAAACAACAACTTTATTTCTCACTGTTCTGGAGTCCGAGATCAAGGTGCAAGCATGGTCAATTTCTGGTGAAGATCCTCTTTGGGGTTGTGAACTACTGACTTCTCATTATATCCTCACAGGGTGGAGAGCAGAGAACTCTGGGGTCTTTTTGATAAGGGCACTGATGCCATTTACGAGGGCTCCACCCTCATGACCTAATCACCTCTCAAAGGCTCCATCTCCTAACAGGAGGGTTAGAATTTCAAATTATGAATTTTGGGGGTACAGACATTCAGGTAATAGCATTGACTTTGAAGTTTCCAATGTAATGGGTTTTAACTGAAACCTTTAAAAAATTTTTTTAATTTTCCTGATTAGCAGTCAGGGTAGGTATATTTTCATGTGTTAAGTAGGATGTTTGGATTTCCTCTTTTATAAATTGCCTGTTCATTCATGTTGTCCGTTTCCTTGTTTTTCTTTCTGTTACTGATATATAAAACTTTAAATAGGGGCACCTGGGTAGTTCAGTCATTAAGCATCTGCCTTTGGGTCAGGTCATGATCCCAGGGTCCTGGGATCTAGCCCTGTATCTGGCTTCCTGCTTGGTGGAAGCCTGCTTCTCTCTCTCCCACTCCTCCTGCTTGTGTTCCTGCTCTCGCTGTGTGTCTCTGTCAAATAAATAAATAAAATCTTTTAAAAAAAGACTTTAAATATTTGATTTAATTTATTATTGATTATTATTGATTTAATTAATAAACAATATATTTTTAAAAGATTTTATTTACTTATTTGACAGAGAGAGATCACAAGTAGGCAGAGAGGCAGGCAGAGAAAGAGGGGGAAGCAGGCTCCCTGTTGAACAGAGAGCCTGATGCAGGGCTTGATCCCAGGACCCTGAGATCATGACCTGAGCCGAAAGCCAAGGCTTTAACCCACTGAGCCACCCAGGCGCCCCTAATTAATAAACTACTAATTAGTTCAATTAATTAGATTAATGATTGTCAGTTGTATGAATTACAAATGTATCTTCTTCCAGCAATTTGTATTTCTTTATATATAGTATCCTTAAATTTTAATGTAGCCAAATGTGTATTTTCTTTTTGAGGATGTGATTTTGTTGTTTGCATGCTTATTCACTCATTTATTGAAGAGACTCCTCTTGCCCCAAAGTTATAAAGAAGTTTTACAATTTCTTCTAAAAGTTTTGAGGTGTTTTTTTTTTTTTTATTTAAGATTTTGTTTATTTATTTGACAGAGATACAGCGAGAGAAGAAACACAAGCAGGGGGAGTGGGAAAGGGAGAAGCAGTCTTCCTGCCAAGCAGGGAGCCTGATTCGGGGCTTGAGCCCAGGACTCTGGGATCATGACCTGAGCTGAAGACAGACACTTAACAACTGAGCCACCCAGGTAACCCTAAATCTTAATTTTTTAATAATAATCTTGGTTATCTCTTCTTGGTTGGAATAGTTTCTTCTCCTTGCTCCTACTCTTGTCTCTGACCCCCTTTCTTTTCATCCTTCTGCTTCGGTCAATCTTTGAACATCTAATAGCTCAGCCCCACCATGTGTTATAAATTATAATCCGAGTTTACAGCTATTTAGAGATTTTCTAAAAATAGCCCACAATGATCTTCATCCCCAAATCTTAGTAGTTGAAATCATGTTGTAATGTTTTATTCTTTTGAGCTGCATATTATGTAATCTTCCCGCCTAGTGTGGTCTACCTAAGTCTTTCTCAAATCTTGAGTGAAATAATGTCAGTGCTTCTGAGATACCTAACATCTTGGATGAATGTTGACTCATTTTCTCTGGACAGAAAGGTAAGTTTCTCCATCTGTAAGATGCTGGAATTTTATTGTCTCTTTGACCGTTAGCCTGCTAGCTGAACACACCTATAAAATGCCAGAGAAAAGCTTAAAACTTCTACTTTGCTTGAAGTGCTGATGGGGTAGTTTTGTGTTCTAGGAGTTCTGTCCAGGTCAGTGTCAGTATCTTCTCTCTCCAGTAAATTTAAAAAAAATGCAGTTTTAATGGTGTTTGGAGTGTTCTTTATAATGTGGATAAAATTCATGGGAACCCGGAGACCTAAGTTCCGGCAAGATGTTTCTAGGAAACTACCAAATTCAAATTTGGGGGGCTGTTGTGGTTATGCTCTTCTGCTGGGACCCAGCTTTACTTGTCTCTACCGGGAACTCTCAGTGCTCCGATAATCAGATTGGCTCAGGTTCATTCCCTCTCAGAGAGGATTTTGGTGTCTCCCTTGGAATGAATTCCACTGGAGCAAGAACAGAATCCAATTTTCTCCTTCTTGTAGCATTGCCACATTGTGTTCCTTCACCACTGACTCAGTCGGAAATTTTAGAGTTCTGTGCCATCAACCCCATTTTGAGAAGCACTGTCATGCCCTGTGGCCATGAGCAAAAATCTCAGTCAACAGAGACTTTTTATTCGGGTTCCAAGCTTGCAGAGCTGATGAACGATACCTGTGTGAAGACCTTTCATGATTCTAGGACTGGAGAAAACTCTCCCATGAATACAAAGAATGGGCTTTAAATGTAACACTCATTCTGTCCCTGGACTAGTATTCAGCATCTGTGGGTACAATTTTTTCTTTTTAAAATCGTGAAATACTTTAAAACATAGCAAAGTATATACAAGGTATATATAAGGTATATACAAAGTACAACATTGTAATAGGTCTGTACATCTCATACAACTTTACACAGTCGTAACATCTTGCTGTGTTTGCTTAAATCTTTTTCCTTAAGAAATAAACCTGACAAATATGGTAAACCCTCTTTTGACCTCGTTCCTCTTCCCAGAAAGAATTAATATCCTGAATTTGGTGCTGACCATCCCCGTACATATATTTTTTAAAAGATTTTATTTATTTATTTGACAGATAGGGATCATAGGTGGGCAGAGAGGCAGGCAGAAAGAGAGAAAAGGGGAGTTCAAGAAGCAGGCTTCCCGCTGAGCAGAGAGCCGGATACGGGGTTCGATCCCAGGACCCTGAGATCATGACCTGAGCTGAAGGCAGAGGCTTTAACCCACTGAGCCACCCAGGCACCCCCTGTACATATTTTTATATTTTGACCATACATGTATTTGTCCATAAAGTTTTTATAGTGTTTTACAGGCTGTAAAACTTTGTATCAACCTAATCTTTCTACTTTACATATTTAAAAAAAGTTATGCATGCTGACACAAGTAGCACTAGTTTTTCATTTTAATTGCTGAATAGTATTCAATTGTGTGAATATACCACAATTCGTTATTTCTCCTATTGATGAACATTTAGGTTGTTCCCATTTTATTTTTTGGCTCTATTTATTTATTTATTTGTCAGAGAGAGAGGGAGAGAGCACAGGCAGACAGAGTGGTAGGCAGAGGCAGAGGGAGAAGCAGGCTCCCCGCCGAGTAAGGAGCCCGATGTGGGACTCGATCCCAGGATGCTGGGACCATGACCTGAGCCGAAGGCAGCCGCTCAACCAACTGAGCCACCCAGGCGTCCCTATTTTTTGGCTCTTATAAACAATGCTCCCAAATTTATTTTTGTCCATGTCTCTTTGTACACATTAACAAGACTTTCTCTCAAAGTGGAATCACTCAGCTATAATATATGTCCATCTTTATGGGAAAATTGCTCTGCAGAGTGGTTTTTGTCAATCTAAATGGGAGTGAAATGGTTCTTATTGTTATTTAACTTTGCATTCCTTTAACTACAAGTGGAACTGAGTATGTTATCCTATTTTTATTGACTATTTAGACTTTTTCCTCAGAATTATCTACTTTAAACGTTGAATCCACTTACATTTTAAACTTAAAATTGTACTTTCTCCTTTTAACAATTTTTTTGATCTGGATTCTTATTACATAAGAATTACATATTCTGAATACTAATCTTTTGATCTGAATTCTTATTACATAAGAATTACATATCCTGAATACTAATTACATAAGATATATGTAACTATAAATACTTATTAATTATAAATTATATAGAAATAATATATATTATATATAAATAATAAACATAACATAAACACAAAAATAATATATATAAAATAATAAATAATAAACTTATTATATTAATAAATACTTATTACACAAGAATTACATATTCTGAATACTAATCTTTTGTAATGGCAAATATCTTCTTTCAAGTGACTTGTATTTTCACATTGTTACTAGTATTTTTTGGTGTACAGAGGTTTTTAAATTTAGACTTTACTTATGGTTTTATTTTGGTTTTTATTTGGTTAAAAAATTATTTCCTATCCTAAAGTCATAAATACATTTTTCTATATTTTAGTGTTTTCCTTTTTACATTAAAGGATTTAATCTGCCTGAAATTTATTTTCATACATGTTGTTTAATAGGGATCTGATTTTTCTTTTCTCCTTTGTGCGTCACCATTTATTCCAGTACCATTCACTGACTAGTTAATTCTCTTCCCATGATTTTTTAGTGTTATCTTTGACAAATATCAAGTTTTTTTAAAAAGATTTTATTTATTTATTTGAAAGACAGAGATCACAAGTAGGCAGAGAGGCAGAGAGAGAGAGAGGAGGAAGCAGGCTCCCCGCTGAGCAGAGAGCCCGATGCAGGGCTCGATCCGAGGACCCTGGGATCATGACCCGAGCCGAAGGCAGAGGCTTTAACCCACTGAACCACCCAGGTGCCCCAAATATCAAGTTTTTATATTTATGTTTATGTTCCTAGGCTCTCTGTTACCTCTCATTGATATATTTGGCTATCTGTGCACCAGTCCCATGCTGTTGTTAATCACTATAGCTTAATGTCCAAATGTGTTCTTCAAAATACATTGGCTATTTTTTGGTTTTTGCATTTACATATAAATTTGAGAATTAGCTTGTGAAGTTCCAACAAAGGATATTCTTGGTATTTTGCCTTTGCACCAGCTTTTCTGGATTCATTTTGGGAAACTTGCTCTCTTGGTGATAGTGGAGCTCCCCATCTATAAGCATCACGTACTTCTCCATTTATTTACTCCTTCAATAATGTTTTGTGACTTTTCTCCCATAAAAATATTGCACATAAATTGTAGATTTAGCCCTTGGCACCAGGTAGCATTTATTGTTTGTGAAAGAGATGATGTTAGAAATTACTGTTTGCTACTTGTTTTTGCTGTTGCATAGAAAAGTAGTTGATCTGTGCCTGTTGATCTTGTATCCTAATAACTTGTTGAATTCTAATTGTTTATAATTCTCTGGGATTAGCTGTGTTGTTATATCATCCATGAGTAATGACAGTTTGGTTACTCATTTGTAACTCTTATATAATTTTTTTCTTGTTTTTGCTGTTAGCAGGGACTTCCAGTACAATTTTGGATAGAATCAGTGATATTGGGCATCCTTTGGTTTTTTTACTTTAAAGAGAATGGAGCTAATATTTATCATTGAATAAGATACTTGCTATAGGTATTTGGTTGATTCCCATTCTCAGATTAGGGATATTCTTTTCTATTCTTATTAATACAATTTTTTTTTAAAAAATGGATTTTCAGTTATAGGAAATGCATTTTCTGCAACTACTGAAAGAGCTGCATAACTTTCTTTGCTTTGTTAACGAGGTACATTACATTAATAAATTTTCTAATATTATACTATGTTTATTTCTCTAGAATAAATACAGTTTAGTCAAGAGGAATTTTTTATATATTCAGATTTTAAAGATTTTATTTTTTATTTATTTTAGTGGGGCAGGGTAGAGGAGGAGGGAGAGAATCTCAAGCAGACTTTGTGCTGAGCATGGAGCCCCATGCTGGGCTTGATCTCACCACCCTGAGATCATGACCTAAGCCAAAAACAAGAGTGGATGTTTAACCGACTGAGCCACCCAGACATGCGTCTATACATATTCAGATTTCAAGGAACTTTTAAAAAAACTTAAATTCAATTAGCCAACATATAGTACATCATTAGTTTTTGATATAGTGTTCAATGATTCATTAGTTGCATATAACACCTTGTGCTCATAACATCACATGCCCATCACCTGGTTGCCCTACCCCTCACCCCCCTTCCCTTTCCACAGCCCTCAGTTTGTAAGAAACATTTTTCTAAGACTTTTGTATTTATGTTCATAAATGAGATTAGTCTATAATTTTCCTTTGTCATATTCTTTTGTTAGTTCTGGTATAATGGTTACATTAGCTTCATTAAATGAACTGTAGAATTTGTCTTATTTTTCTCTGCTCTGGGCATAAGATTGAGATTGTCTT
Source organism: Mellivora capensis (assembly GCA_004024625.1). Classification (NCBI taxonomy): domain Eukaryota; kingdom Metazoa; phylum Chordata; class Mammalia; order Carnivora; family Mustelidae; genus Mellivora; species Mellivora capensis. The sequence continues at coordinate 57,657 of PISX010005910.1, forward strand.
TGAGTATTTGCTAGAATTTGCCTGTGAATCTCTTAGGTTTGGTGTTGATGGCACACACGTGTGTGTGTGTGTTTAGGAGGGGTAGATTTTTTTAAAACATTGAAACACTTTCTTTAATGGTTATTGGTTTATTTAGGTTTAGAAAATTTCTCCTTCAGTCAGTTTTGGTAAGTAATATTTCTCTACAATTCATTTCCATATATATATCATTTTCAAATAATTGGCAAAAAGTTGTATATTTTTATGCTTTTTAATATCTACTTCTTCTGTAGTTTTATCCCCTTTTTTATTCTTAGTATGTTTGCTTTTTAATTTTTTTCCTAATAAATCTTGCCACAGTCTATTTTTTTTAAAGGTTTCTTTATTTTAGAGACAGAGAGCATGTGAGCTGGGGGAGAGGGAGAGTGAGAATCCTTAAGCAGACTCCCTACTGAGCATAGAGCCCAAAGTGAGGCTCCATTCCACGACCCTGAAGTCGTTGTAAATATCGCTAAGGTAATTATTGAGGTATAATCCATACACAGTAAACTGCATATATTTAAAATGTACAGTTTGATGGGTTTTGACATATGTATATAACCTTGAAGCCATTACCAAAATCAAAATAATAAACATATTTATCACTCCCAAAAGTTGCCTTCTGTCGCTTGGTAATCCCTCCTTCCCTACCCTCTGCCTCATCCCGACTCCCCATCTTCAGGCAACCACTGATCTACCTTCACTGTAAGCTAGTTTGCATTTCATTTATATAGAGTTCTTAGAAATGCAAACATTTAGGTTCGCCTAGGTTAAATCCTAGGTCTGCCTGGAAGCAGATTTATCATGAGTTAATGTTGCTTCAGCCTCAGAGCCCCTCCCTTGCATAGCCCCTGTGAGTGAAGGAAGTTGCAGAGTGTTCGAGATGGAAAGCCAGTAGCAACTAGGACACATTTTCTATGTAAGCATTCCAAAGGAACTGTCTAAATCTATCTCAGAAGAAAGGGGATTGCATATCTAAGAGTCAAGCAACCAGTGGTGGTTTCTCTTTCATTCGGAATAGTCACTTTCATACCTACTTTTATATTTGTATATTTGAATTCTATTTCTTTGAGAGCCTCCCTAATCCAACTTGGATAAGTTTTAAGCCCTGCAAAACTTGGATCTGTTCCTATCTTGGCCATTGTCTATCTGTATAACTCTGGGTAGGCTATTGAAATTCACTGTGCTCCAGTTTCCTTGTTTATAAAATGGGAATCACCAGGTTGTATGAGGATTAAATAAATGAAATTAAATAATATTTTAAAGGTTATGTACAACATCTGGCATATAGTGGTTACATAACAAGTGGTTATTAAGCTATTAAGTTATAACAATAAGCTATTATTATGAATTACAGTTGTAAACCCTCAAAGGATTTAGAATTCTGGTGGAGAAACAAAATCAGCAGACATAGCTCTGTAGGACACTTGTATACAGAACAGTATGGAGGTTGAAAAAGTGGGCTTTAGAGTCAAATAAACCTATTTAATCCTAGTTCTGTGACTTATTTGCTGTCTGCCCTTAAGCCAGTCACTTAGATTATCTGAGCCTCAGGTCCTCATTGGTAAAATGGGTATAATATTGGTGCATGGAAAATCTTTAATAACATTAAGATATTTAAATTAAATAAATTCTCTCACATAAGCACAAGAGATCTTTGTGAGAATGTCTATTGCTCCTTGGCTTGCAATGGAGAAAAACTGGAAACAACCCAATTTTTAAAACAAGCTGTATTAGTCATACAATGGAATATACAGGAATTAAAATGAATGAACTAGATCTATGGTTTTAATAATAATAGACCTAAAAGCATAATATTGACTAAGAAAAAACAAATTATACAATGTTATGTACACTGATGACACTCATATTGAATTTTAAAAACTCACATGAAATATTACTATATAATGTTTACGAATATATATGTTTTGATTATCTATTTCTTCATAACAGACCAGCTTAAAACTTAGGGCTTAAATCAACAAAAATTATTTTTGGCCTAAAATTCTGCAATCTGGGCTCCACTCAGCTGGCCAATTCTGCTGGTTTTGCTAGTCACTTGGTGGCTGACAGATAGGTCATCTGGAGCCGGCGTCAGTGGCACTTGGGACAGCTGGATTTTTCTCCTTCTACATGTTGTTTTGGGACTTCTCATTCCCATGTAGCCTTTACATGTGGACTCTACATATGGTCTCTCACAGAGACTGTGTTTCTTACATAGCAGTTTAGGGCTCCCAAGAGTACACAAGGAGAAGCAGACAAGAATTCTTAAAGCCTAGGCATGGGACTGGCCCAGTGTCAATGCCATCACTCAGACCAGCTCAAGCTCTAGGGAGGGTGTCTACTCAGTGATATGAATTCTGGGAGGTGTGGCTCGTTACAGGCCGCTAATGTAACAGAGAACCACCGTGTGTGTGTTTGTGTGGTGTGTGTGTGTGTGTGTGTGTGTGTGAGAGAGAGAGAGAGAGAGTGTGTGAATGTATGTGTAATGAACGTAACATAGGATACACAAATTTATAATATTAGTTGCCAATGGCCCAGAAGGGAGAGTAATGAGACTGGAAAAAAAAGAATTTCCAGTAGCCCTCTAACATTGTATTTCTCTAAAATTCAATCTGAAATAAACATGGCAGGTATTATAACATTACCCTTCATACTTAAGCTAAGAAGTTCAATAAACTAGTTCTTATTAATATATAGGGAGGTTTAGTGAATTCAGTAAAGTTGTAGCATAAAAAAAATCAATGTACAGAAATATGTTGCATTTCTATACACAAATAATGAAGTGACAGAAAGAGAAATTAAGAAAACAGCTCCATTGACAATTGTACCCAAAATAATAAGATATCTAGGAATTCATCTAACCAAAGGGATGAAAGACCTGTACTCTGAAAATTATAAAACACTGATGAAAGAAATTGAAGACAACACAAAGAAATGGAAAGACATTCTATGTTCATGGATTGGAAGACAAATATCATTAAAATGTCTATACTACCCAAGGCAATCTACACATTTAGTTCAATCCCTATCAAAATACAGCATTTTTCACAGAACTAGAACAAACAATCCTAAAATTTGTATGGACCCACAAAAGATCCTGAATAGCCAAAGCAATCTTGAAAAAGAAAAGCAAAGCTAGAGGCATCACAATTCCAGACTTCAAGTTTTATTACAAAGCTGCAGTAATTAAAACAGTATGGTACAGGCACAAAAATAGACAGATCAATGCAACAGAATAAAAAAATCCAGAAATAAGCCCATAACCACGTGGTCAATTAATCTTTGATGAAGTAGAAAGGAATATCCGATGGGAAAAAGACACGTCTCTTCAACAAATGGTGTTGAGAAAACTGGACAGCAACATGCAGAAGAATTAAACTGGGCCATTTTTTTACACAATACACAAAAATAAATTAAAAATGGATTAAAGACCTAAATGTGGGACCCGAAGCCATAAAAATCCTAGAAGAGAACACAGGCAATAATTTCTCCGACATTGGCCATAGCAACTTTTTTCTAGATAGGTCCCCTGAGGTGGGAAAAAAACAAGTTTATAGGGACTATATAAAAATAAAAAGCTTCTGTACAGCAAAATAAAAAGCTTCTGCATATGCAAATGATGTTTCCAATAAAGGGTTACTATCCAGAATATATAAAGAACTAATACAACTCGACACCCCAAAACCAAATAATCCCCAAAATGGGCAGAAGACATGAACAGACATTTCTCCAAAGGAGATGCCCAGATGGCCAACAGACACATGAAAAGCTCCTCATGATCACTTATTATCCGAGAAATGCAAATGAAAGTTACAATGAGATACCACCTCACACCTGTCAGAATGACTAGAAACACAATAAAAGAGACAACAGGTGTTGGAGAGGATGTGGAGAAAAGGGAACCCTCGTGTATGTTGATGGGGATGCAAACTAGTGCAGCCACTGTGGAAAACAGTATGCAGGGTCCTCAAAAAGTTAAAAATAGGGCTACTCACACTACAGGGTATTTACCCAAAGAATCACAAGAATACTAATTCAAAGGAATACTTGCACCCTATGTTTGTAGCAGCACTATTTATAATAGCCAAGATATGGAATCAGCCCGAGTGTCCATCCACTGATGAGCGGATATGATGTGAAGATGTGATACACACACACACACACACACGTGTGTGTGTGTGTGTGTGTATAGATATGTAATTTAGATCTATATAATGGAATATTACTCAGCATCATAAAGAATGAAGTCTTGCATTTGCAATGACATGGATGGAACTAGAGATAATGCTAAGTGACATAAAGAAAGAAATATATGTTTCACTCATGTGGAATTTAAGAGATTAAAAAAAACAAGCAAAAGGAAAAAAAAATAAGAGAGAGACAGAGAGAGAGAAACAAAGCAAGAAACAGACAGCTATAGAGAACAAACTGATGGTTACCAGAGGAGAGGTGGGTGGGGGATAGGTAAAATATGTGTGGGGGATTACGGAGGACACTGGTGATGGGCACAGGGTAATGTATGGAAGTGTTGAATCACTATATTACACCCCTGAAAGTAATATAACACTGTATATTAACTAACTGGAATTAAAATAAAAACTTAAAAAAACAATATATATAGGGAGGTTTAGGTTAATAACCCAATAATCTGACATGCTTTGTTTCTAGGGACTTTCCTTCACATCAAGTCTCTTTACATGGGAGTAATCTCCGCTGATTAACACAGAAACCGGCAACTTCAAGGTCAAAGTTTTAAATTTCCTGATTGAATATAGATTCATAAACACTATGATATTGAATGTTAAGTTTTATAGTGTGATGAAAGCAAATGTGCTTATAATTATTCAGTTCATCCAAGATCTCCCCGTATCATTGGAGAACAACACAGAGTGACATAAATGACAGGCTGTGTATGAAGCTGTTACAGTTAGGAGGATCAACATGGGCTGCAAACATCAGCAAAAGCTTCAGGAGGATGTGTGATGAATTAGACCTCTGCGACTGGGTAGGTTTGGACAAGTGGATCAGATGTCTCAGGATTCAAGGTGTCAGAGGAAAGGGGAAACGTTCTAGAAGAGTGTGAATCCAAGTGTAAGAGGTTGGTTAGGAGAACATATGGAGGTCCTTAAGAAGAGCCTCAATGAACTGTTGAAGAGTCATAAGAGCATTTGAACAATAACATAAAATTTAAAATTTCATTTAAATGAAAAACCTTACTTGTATTGGAAAATGATGTTACGGGATGCCTGGGTGGCTTGGTTGGGTGGCTTGGTTGGGCGGCTGCCTTCGGCTCAGGTCATGATCCCAGCGTCCTGGGATCGAGTCCCCCATCGGGCTCCTTGCTCGGCGGGGAGCCTGCTTCTCCCTCTGCCTCTGCCTGCCACTCTGCCTGTGCTCGCTTTCTCTCTCCCTCTCTCTCTGACAAATAAATAAATTTAAAAAAAATTAAAGAAAAATGATGTTATATTTCATCTCTGTTACTAGTTAATTTTATATTCCAGCTGGCTAAGCCTTTGGCCCTGAAGTGATAAAATAGAGAAAGCAATTATTCCATGTTGGCACTGAACCCTTGGGTCATAAGTCTGAGAAGTGACTTAGTCAGTCATGACTTGCCCAAACAATTAAGACTGAGACCGACTCATTAGTGGCCCGTTTTATTAATAAATGGTTATTCAACTAACAGAAAGGGAATACTTCCCAGATGATGAGTGTGCCTAGAAACCAACTTAATAGGCCTTGGTAGCCCTGAATGTTGGGGCGAGAACTGCCCATGGGAGTGGGGGTGTCTACCACACTCTAGGCATTTGTAGACAGTAGATACTGCACTGAAATTTGGATGGCGTATGACCAGACAGGGGAATGAGAAGCTTCAATAATGAAATGGAGGAAGTTTTAAAAATATTTAATATTGAACAAAAAACATTCCTTTAAGAAGAGAGTGTCACTTAACTGCTCTGTTTAGGCAATTTGAATTAATGGCCTCCTGCCCAACTTAAGCCTGGGGTAGTCTTGGGGCAGCCATGTTTTAACACCTCTTTAAAGAATGGACATCAGGGACACCTGGGTGGCTCAGTTGGTTGAGTGTCTGCCTTCAGCTCAGGTCATGATTCCAGGATCCTGGGATTGAGCCCCCACATGAGGCTCCTTGCTCAGTGGGGAGTCTGCTTCTCCCTCTCCCTCTGTTGCTCCACTTGCTTGTTGTCTCTCTCTCTCTTTCTCTTTGGCAAATAAATAAATCTTTAAAAAACAAAAAACTGAAAAAAAAAATGAACATCAGAGTGCAATAAGGCAGATCATTACAAACAACTTTAGGAGCCACAGGCCCAGGACCATGAACAGGTTAGAGGCCAGCAGGCAGAGTGGGGCAAATCAGACATCTGGCCAGGACCAATTGAGTTTTGTTACTGTGGGAGAAAGCTGGTCTCTGGTGACTCAGTTTGAACCAAGTATTTGTGTATTGTTCTACCCTGGTTGACAAAACTTGGGTTTTGTTTGTGTATTGTTTTACAATGGCTAACACTTGGGTGTTAGTTGTAGAAATGCTAGCAGGATGCATGAAGTGCTTAAGTTATTCTCTTGAGATAAAAAAATTTTTCAATTCCCTGGTCCCTTCCCTTCCTTTCTATTCTGGTCCCTTCCCCTTCCCTGCCCTCCCCCTTCCTCTTCCACCCATCTTCTTCCCTCCCCTCCCCTCCTTCCCTTTCCTTCTCTCCCCTGCTCCATTAGTAAAATGAAGATAGTGGAACTTTTAAAGCTGTATATGTAGTTTTCATGTGGGTAACTCTAATTATACATCTAAAGTAATGAAGTTAAAATGTTATGGTAAGTTTTGGTTATAAGAATAATGGCAAACTGTGACATTAAATATACAACTTAAGCCAATGATCTTTAAACATTTTTGATTATGTAAGTTGTAATTCCATCACAATTTTTGAGTATGCACCCCTACTATATGGAATTTATTTATTTATGTACTACTATATACATTTACTACTGTACTAATTGAGCTGAAGTTCTTATATTTTTTTCCCATACTCTAATGGTTCAACTTATATATTTTAGGGATACATGAATCCCCTCCCCAACCAATCCCACCAGCTTCCCATAATGTTTTAAATAGTTAACTAGTTTAAAGCAAGAGGTTTTAAATATTTTCTTAATCCTAATCATGGGAGTAGAAATGATCTTATAATTTTCAGAATTTAATGTTTGTTATCAATATTGTGCTTTCTGACACTACCCCTGATCTCCTAAAACCAATAAATAAAATCTCAAGAAACAGTGCTGTGGAATAGGCAATTCTGTCCCTGACAGAAGAAAAATTCTTTTTAAATTTAAATTTAATTTTATTGTGTATCTACCTTGTGTCAGGCAACAAGGACACCAAGCTATAGAGGAAATTGTCATTCTCTTTAAGTTGCTTATAAAAGTCTTAGTAACTTAGAGAAATTTATCTTTTTTGGAGGAAAGAACCAGATAACCCCAACCATACAAACGTTAGCTAAATCCACATGAAAGGGAACAATAGGTGGAAACATAAACATTATTACTACAGATTAAGGACTATTAGTTGACTATTCTGTGCTGGCTCTTTTATATATGTCATATTTGATACGTTTAGGAATTCTGTAAGGTAGGCTTTGCTATCACCATTTTACAGAGGAGAAAATGCAAGCTCATACAGATGAAGTCGTTTGTATAAGGTCAACAGCCAATAAGTGGAATAGCTAGGATTCCAATCCAATATAGTTACCATTTATTGAGTTTTCAGGCGGTGATGAGTGCTTTATTTGTATTATCTTATTTATTTATTTATTTATTTATTTATTTATTTATAAAGATTTTATTTATTTATTTATTTGACACAGAGAGATCACAAGTAGGCGGAGAGGCAGGCAGAGATAGAGGGAGAAGCAGACTCCCTGCTGAGCAGAGAGCCCGATTCAGGGCTGGATCCCAGGACCCTGAGATCATGACCTGAGCCGAAGGCAGTGGCTTAACCCACTGAGCCACCCAGGTGCCCTTGTATTGTCTTATTTAGTTGCCAGAACAACCCTATGAATTGCTATTATTTTGCCCAGTGTGCAGATAAGGAATCTGGGATTTGGAGAGCTGCTTATGGTGTACAACCACCAAGTGGCACAATGGTCATTTGACCCCTATCTCTGACTTTACTTCTTTTGATGATGAAACAAGGTGTCAGGGCAAGGCCGGGATAGACCTAGACCGAGAGGGCCAGGAGCAGCCCGTGGTGTGAAGGGAGTGCTCTAAATGGGAATTGCTTGCTTAGAGGCTCATTTATAGCAAAAATAATATAGGATGTATATAAATAGTTGTATGTGCTTTAGCTCAATGTTCAGTAAATTCGCTTTTAATCTTACCCATAGGTCATGGGTATTACATCTTCCCAGGAAACTTCTAGGTATAAAGCCCCAGTTTAAGAACAATGGCCAGAGATTGTGTCTGACATAAATCTTACTGACTCTACTGACTGTCTCCACCCTGGGTGCTCAGATCACTGGTGTCCTGGCTGACAGAAATCCCCTCCTGGATTTATTCTGCCTCCTTAGAAGGATGATGTTAATCAAATTTATTTCTAGCCTGTTCTTAACACTTGTCATCCACATTCATTCTCATTACCCTTCCTGCAGTCTTCTGAGTCATCTCACCTGAAGGTCTTAGAGCTGTGCTCCATCTGAGGTGCTATGGGCAACCACGTAGGCAAATAATGTTTTTATTCTTTCCTGATCTCATAAAAGTAGAATTGTGACTCAGTTACATTCCCCAGGGAGCCAAAATCTATTCAGATGTGCCCAGGCAAAGAGTTCATCACACAAACAGTGAGGGGTTGCTAAGCAATGTGATACACACTTCATGGAAACAGCAATGGTGTTGTTTGCTCTCAGCGCTGTGATGTATGGGGGATTCCAAGCTAACGTCCTGAGGACACGGGTATAGTGAGGTCTGGAAGGTTCAGACGTGGTATCATTTGGTTTGAGCCCCATATTTTCCATTCTTCTTCCTCAATCCCTTTGTAATCAGGAGTGAAATAGAAGTGAGAATCGGAGAGAGTGCTGATGTGCTGTTTAGTGCCTAGTATGTCTGTTAGCTGAGATAGGAACAAGTCTGGGTTGTGCGTGTGTGGAGGGGGAGAGAAATAATTTAACTCTACGAACACACATGACTAACTTCTCCTGGTCCTTGAGATTTCTGCTTAAATACTACTTTTCCCCCAGAGCCTCCCAAGAGTGAATTAGATATATCCTGGTATGAATATTTGTTGTTGTTCCTGGTTGTTAATACCCAAAGCCCCTACTGAATTTGGGGAAGAGTTCCCCAAGTGTATAGTATTTGTGGGATTCCTTCCTCTTCTCATGGAAGAAGCTAAATGGAGGAAGATTTCTCTCCCATTCTTTGGCTGTCCAAGTCTTATCCAATCATATCCTATTTTCTGGAATTTTGGGTTGAGTGACTAACACAGAGACAAAAGAGACGGCTAGAAATAATTTCCCATTTCCAGTCGCAGGTGTTGTTGCCTTTTGGAAGGATTGTTCCTCCCACATGGTGTTTGAAGCCTTCTGAGGTGCTTCCTATTTAATGAGCTTCTTCCTCCAGCTTTTCTAGATCTTACAAGTCCCCTATTAAAGCCCCCTGACAGCCTTCCAAGGAATCTTTTTCTTTGCCTAAATCAACCAGAATAGCTCCCAAACTTGACCCAGGAAGCCTAGATGAGCCACTCTCTCATGAGCTCCCAGGGTGTCTGTATTAGTTTGTTATGGCTCTCCTGACAAATTATCATGAATTTTGTGGATTAAAACAACAGAAATCTATTCTCTCACAGATCTAGAGGCCAGACGTCCAAAGTCAGTATCACTGAGCCAAAATAAAAATGTTGGCAGGGCCATGCTGCCTCAGAAAGGGAGAATCCCTTCCTTGCTACTTTCAGCTTCTGTCTTCTGATGGCTGCCGTCACCCCATGGCTTATGGCTTGTGGCTGCATCACTCCAGTCTCTGTCCCTGTGGACACATTGTCTTCTCTTCTGTGTGTGTTAAATTTCCCTCTGTCTGCCTTTTATAAGGATATGTGTGACTGCATTTAGGGCCCACCCAGATAATCCATAATAATTTCCCCATCTCAAGATCCTTAATTTAATTATATTTGCAAAGACAGATATAATTTTTTTGGTCCTATAAATTGACATTCTCAGGTTCTGGGGATTGGGTTGTAGATATCTTTTGGCGGCCATTTTCAACCTATTGTGCAGCATCCTCAGTTTATCCCTCTGTAGTTCAGATCGGTTTACTTGTCTATTTCCCTTACTAGACTGTGAACTCCTGGATCAGAGAAACATTCATCTTGCCTATAATTTATCCTTGGTGCCAAGCTTCTGATAGGCACACAAGGATACTTACTGAATGAATCAATAAACAAGTTAAATGCAAGGTAATAATCATTATTGCATCTTTTTTTCAAAACAATTTTGAAATTTAAGATTTTAGGGGCAAATTTTCTCTTGTAATTGGCAAGTGGAGAGCAACACTGTCTCTCAATTTAATTGAGTTAGTTTTGCTTTCAAACCTCTCATGGTGCTCCTTCTTGTAGGACGAAGCCAGCAGACAGGAAGCTTGTGCCTCACATCCAACCCCCAGGGCAGACACTACCACCCGATCATGGCTTCTTTCTCAAAAGTCCAAACACTGCCCTAGAATCCTTGACCTAGCATTCTAGGCAGACATTCCCTAGCAAATGAAGATGGCCTGCCAGATAAAATTTTTCACCTCATCATAACCAGAAGATAAAAAGCCATCCTCCTCAGTCTGGTCCCACTTGTGTAGCCACTTTCTCATTGTTTCCAACATTAATTCTCTTTTTCAGCTGGGATCATTCACTCTCTGCTCTTAAGTTCATAATGTTCTTCTCTCTTTCCTACCCAGGTAGTAGCCCCACCTCAGGTTCCAGTGCAAATCCCCACATCAAACAGGTTTTTCTTTAACCTTGACACATATAGTCATTTCTCTTCATGCTGCCAAATGCAATTTGTTTTCTCCTCACGTCTCTAGTTAAAATCAGTACCTACTCGCCCCAGTAAGGTTCCTTTACTTACTCCCTCATACTGACATTTAATTTATTATCTCTCCCCAAATTCCAATATGTTAAACACTTCATTTCTATTCTGAGTTGCTCAGAGAAGACTCTCACGACCTGCCAAAGGCTCCATCAGTTGCTGCTGCTGCTGTGGCCCCCGGCTGTATTACAGGGGGTTACCGCCAGGCTTCAGGTGTGTCTGGTTCTGGCCAATTGGAATCTGAACTCTGTTTCTGGGCCAAGTTGGAAGTCAAACTTCCAAAACGAACAGTGTAGTCACTAATCAATACACTCTTTCCCTGCCTTCATCATGGAGAATACGGCAGATGTTTCCCCACAGTTTTTCGGCTGCCTATTATGTGCCACCAAACCCACTTAACCTTGGAGAAATGACAATGTGCAAATAAATTACCAAGCTGTTGTCTTGCTTCAGAGTTATGGGCTTCGGTTGTCAAATATATAATGTTAAACAGGTACAGATGGTAATGTACCATGTTTCTTACAGGAAGATAAACCTAAAGTGGGACCTATCACCTAAACCTGGTTTATGATGGTATGTGGTTTTGATGGTATGTAGATGAACTTTTTTTTTTTTTTTTAATTACCCAAGGCATCCCTGGTTTGGGTGTAGTTATTTTTAAATTTTTGGTAATTGTTGTGATCTTTGGGATCGATTTTGATAGGTTTAATACTGTTTTTCATAATGATACATAGTGATGATAGAGTCCGACTCTGCTAGAAATGGTGATGGGTATTGAGGAGGGCACGTATTGCATGGAGCACTGGGTGTTATATGTAACAATGAATTTTGGAACACTACATCAAAAACTAGTGGTGACTAACATAACATAATTTAAAAAAGAAGAAGAAAGGTGGATAAACCTCCTAACGCAAGGGAAACAAAAGCAAAAAATAAAATAAAATAAAATAAAATAAAAATACATTATTGGGACTACATCAAAATTTTTTTATTTTAACTTCTGCACAGCAAAGGAAATGACCAAGAAAACTAAAAGACAACCTACTGAATGGGAGAGGATATTTTCAAATGACATATGCAATACAGGATTAGTATCCAAAATATATAAAGAACTGGGGTGCCTAGGTGGCTCAGTCATTAAGCGTCTGCCTTTGGCTCAGGTCATGATCCCAGGGTCCTGGGATCGAGCCCCGCATTGGGCTCCCTGCTCTGCAAAGAGCCTCTTTCTTCATCTCCCACTCCTCCTGCTTGTGTTCCCTCTCTGTCTGTCTGTCTCTGTCAAATAAAAAAATAAAGTCTTAAAAATGATATATTCATAAAGAACTTACACAACTCCACACCAAAAATAATCAAATAATCCAATTAAAAAAAAAAGGGCAGAAGACACAGATAATTCTCCAAAGAAGACAGACATACAGATGGCCAACAGACAAATGAAAAAATGCTCATCATCACTAATCTTCAGGGAAACCCAAATCAAAACCGTCATGAGATGTCACCTCACACCTGTCAGAATGGCTGAAATAAAAAATATAAGAAGCAACAAGTATTGGTGAGGATGTGGGAAAAAGGAACTCTCGTGCCCTGTTGGGAGTACAAACTGGTGCGGCCACTGTGGAAGACAGTATGAAGTTTCCTCAAAAAATCAAAAAAATAGAATTACATATGATCCAGTAATTCCACTACTGGATATTTACCCAAAGAATAGAAAACATTCATTCAAAAAGGTACACACACCCCTATGTTTATTGCAGCATTATTTACAATAGCCAAACTCTTGAAGCAGCCCAAGTGTCCATCGATTGATGAATGGATAAAGACGATGTGGGATAGATAGATGGATAGATGTGGAGTATTAGCCATAAAAAAGAATGAGATCTTGACATTTGCAACAACATGGATGGATCTAGAGGGCATGATGCTAAGAGAAATAAATTAGAGAAAGACATCCTATGATTTCACTCATAAATGGAGTTTAAGAAACAAAGAAAAAAGACAAACCAAAAAACAGACTCTTTAGAGAACAAATTGGTGGTTGTCAGAGGGGAGATGAGGAGGATAATGGGTGAAATAAGTGAAGGAGATTAAGAGTACACTTCTTGTGATGAGCACCGAATAATGTATAGAATTGTTGAATCACTATCTTGTACAACTGGAACTAGTATAACGCTGTATGTTAACTACACTGAAAAATATAAAGTAAAAAAAATCAAAAAATAAAAAAGTAATAAAAACGCTAAAAATAAAAAAAAAAAAGGAAGGGCTCTTAAGGCTGGGAATTTGGGCTGCTAGACCTCTCACTCACTCAACATCATTGTACAAATGTGTATCTCTTCAGATCTTGGGAAATGAAATTAGGGCCATGAGAGGTACACCATGTCCTTTTCATGGTGTGCAGAAGCCATCAAAAGGGCCTTAAATCATCAGGCTGCCCTCTGGCTGCTGTATTTGGAGCAGCCTCATTCAATGTCCACAGATGGTCAGACATTGTCAGCCTGCCCCCGCTCTAAACTGTCTCCCCCCTTCCTTCACCTTTGCAGCTATGTCTCTACATCCTTAGCCCAAGAGCCACAGAAGCCATAAGTGCATTCTTCTTTCTCCACCCACATTGATCATATATAAGGCAATGCATGAAAAAAGCTTTTTGCACTTGGGTCAAGTTTAGAAAATTGTTTGCACTTCTCACTATTGGAAAGAGTGCCAATGTACTTTTGTATCAATTTCTAAAGTGTTTGATTTAAAAAAATAATTGGCTCAAAATTCTTCTGTCATCTTACCTTGAATTCTCTTGTGATTTTGAATTGTCGGACTCGAGGAACATCACAGGGAAAATGGAAATATTGTGCACTATTGTCCCCAGACCTTCAAAAAAACAGAGACTTAACTAACCCAGCTTTGGTAATCTTTCCCATCTCCCGCTCCTCTTTTGGAGGTTGTGTTGATGAGGAAAAAACTGGTCAAGATGAAGACACCCAGGGGACCAAAGAAAGGCAGGAATGAACCTCGGGCTGGATTGCCACCTTGCGTAACAGAGCGGGACAGGACTCTTTAAATGATCATGCTTAAAGGACGTAATGCCTTCCAAAGAGTTTTGTTGTTTAGTGATTGTCAGAATCTCTAACATAACTCATAATGTCTCTCATGTTTTAAAGTAGAAATTGCAAGGAAAAGTCGCTATTATGTAAATATTTGAGGTTAACATTCCATGCCAATGTCTTTTGGGGGATGGGGCAGCCTTTAGCTTCTGCAACTAACAGTGCCCCAGAACAGCTTCCCAAACCCAGTTTCTGCTTGTCCTCCAGGCCGGAAACAGAGCAGTTAGAAGCCAGGCCCCTGCTGCATCATTCACTTTGCAGCATCAAAATATGGAAATGTTGCTCGTGTTCCGGCTGTTTTCCTGTGCGCGATGCCAGCCGTCTGATGTCGGTGCTATGTGGGATTACTGAGAGAAACACCAGTGGGGCAGTTTACCAACACGACAGATTGTGGGGAGACTCGCCGCTACAGCAGATGGGTGTTTGGATTCCCTGACGTACATCCAGAAACAGAGATGAAAACCTGCCTTCCTCAGATGCCTGGTGTTCCACCCTTGGTGGCAACCCCAGGTAAACATCTGGTCAAGGCTCTGAGGCAGGCAGGCAACATTGGTTAGTGTTGTTGATAACCAATAATGAATCACCTTAATGTGAAAAGAGTCTCCCCCAACTCTACCCCCAAAACATTACCTGGTTTCTGAAAGGCAAGAATGTTCTCAGCGAGAGGACTTTCCTTAAGCAAATGTTGGATTCATAAAGGATAAAGTCATGACAAGAGAAAAGACCTTGCAAGGGCACGACTCTTACTGTTTGCAGGGACAGCAGCTGCTTCTCGAGCTTTCGTATGCTCACCAGTTTCAAGCCACAATCGTGCTTCTGCAGTGGGGCCTCTGATTCACAATTTCTAACCAGTTCCTAGGGGATAGCCAGTGGGGTGGTCGCTATGGACCTCTCTGGGAGGGGCAAAGCCTTGTGTCAGTGATTCTTATGTGGAGGTGGGAAGGTAGGTAGAAAAAACACCTGGAGGAAATTCTTTCGGAATTCACATTCCCCTTTTACCCCCCACAAGGACTATTGCAGTGGGGGTGATGAGGGGCATGTGTGCTTTTAAAAAGCATTATTGAGACATAAGTTACATGCCATAAAATGCACCCATTTAAAGTGTACAGTTCAGTGGTTATTAGTATTAGTTGTGCGGCCTTCACTACAATCTTAGTTTAAATCCTTTCTATCACCCCAAAAAGAAACCTCATTCCTGTCCCCACACTCACCTCCCAGCTCCAGGCAAATTCTAATCGACTCCCTGTCTGTATAGATTTGTCTTTTCTGGACCTTTCCTGTGGACAGAACCGACCCAGTACCGGTCTTTTGTGTCTGGCTCCTTTCCCTTAGCCCTCACGCTTTTCAGGTTCATCCATATTGCAGCGTGTGTCAGTGCTCTGTTCCTTTTCGTGGGCACATGTGTTTGCAAAAAGCTCAGGGTGGTTCCATGGCTTCCCAGTTGAGGGCCACCATCTACAAACTGTATCAGTTTAGAAATCATCATCTTTTTATTTTCAAAATGAGGAAGCAGAGAGACCAAACAATCCCTTTACACAATTAGCAATTGAAACCAGCACCCTTTGGCCTCAAACCCAGGGCCCTCTCCTTGCTGCAGTGTCTGTGAACCCAGCAGATTACAGATCTGAGGTCACCTCAGGCAGAAAGTGCTCTCCAAAGCGCTCTTCCAACGTGTGCTCACGGGAATGCCACCCGAACGCCTTTGCAATGGTCTTAGCAAAGGGCAGCATTCAAAGAAACATTTCCAACTTCAAGAAAATTTGGTAAAGCCTTTTGAGTCTTCATTGAGAGCCCTGGAAGAGATGCATTGCACTTCATAATAAACAGCAAAGTAATCCTTCTTGAGGTTCTTCTTGCAATATGGAGATGCACCAAGTAGGACAACAGCTGTCCCCTCCTGGGGTATCCCTCTTTGCGAGCTCTCTCTGTCTGTCTCTCTTTCTTTCGGGCCTTTCCCTCTAACTCTACCTTACATTGGCTGGGTTTTCTTCTGCTTCCTCCTCCAGGAAGGAGTTCTTTTCTTTGGTCCTCAGTGTTTGTCCTTTAATGCAAATCAGCTTCGTCATTCTGGGCCGTTCTCTCCTCTCTATACCTTTATCCATTTCTCAGAGTGGCATTCTGAGGACTGGGGAGGTTGGAGAAGGCTATGACCAGTTTGGAATACTTTCTTTTTCTTTTCTTTAAAGATTTGTTTCTTTTTTGAGAGAGAGAGGGAGAGCAGGGGTTGGAGGAAGGACAGAGTGAGAGAATCTCACCAAGTGCAGAACCTGACAAGGGGCTCACTCCCACGACCTGCGAGATCACGACCTGAGCAGAAACCAAGAGTCAGATGCTTCACTGACTGAGGCACCGAGGCGCCCCAGTTTGGAGTATTTTCTGCGCTGTTCTACCAGTGTTGGAGGTGGGTTGTGTTCTGGGCTACCACAGTCTCCCTTTGGAAGATGCCTGCCAAGGGGCCCTGCAGGCCTCAGTGCTGCCTGGCTGATGTCCAGTCAAAAGAGGGATAAGAAGCCATCCTTCTTCTTGCTTGCTGCCATCCCAGGGCTCTTAGCCCTAGTTTCAGGCCAAAGTCAACCTTCTTGGCAAAGACCTAATGAAAAACAGCTACCTAAAGAATTTCAATCCTTTGATCACTTAATAGTCTTCCTTCCTCCCAGTGTCATAGTTGCCCTCTTGTTCTGGACATGGATGACTTGTGCACAGTGTCTCTTGCAAGTCAGGCTGTTACATGTTGGACATGGAGTCTCCGAGCAACTTGGCAACTCCACGATTTTAGCATCTCTGATCTCGACTTTGCCCATGATCTGGGTGCTTCTCCCTGCCTTGAGCTTCCTTTCCTCATTGAAAAATGAAGACCTACCTGTGGAATCTCAGGGTCTCCGAAGGATAGAACGGGAAGGGTTCTTCTAGTGTGTGTTCTTCAACATGCCCAATTTTCAGGTGAGGAAACTGAGACCCTCAGGAATGAAGTGTCTTGCAGTTGTTGTCAGCATTTTAGCTCCTTGTGTGTGTATCTAGCTGTGTGAGAAACAAGAGGGAAGAGGCGAAAGAGAATAGATTCTATAGAAAGCAGAGAACAGACTGGGAAAACAACAACACTTGAGTTGGAAGTAAATTCCCAAACTGTCTCGGTAGCCCCTGTCGTCCGGGTCAAAGGTTGAGAATATTATTGTGCAATGCTGGCGTGAGGTGGGGAACATGTTAGAATTTTAATGGGAAAAAGATTCTGAGGAGCTTCTGGAAACCATGTATCCAATGCCATTCTGGCACAGAGCAGATGCTCAATAAATATTTGTTGATTGATTCAAAGTAGACTTATCACAAGTAGACATGTTCTACTACATGCAGATGACTTTGCTAAGTGCATGCTGCTTTTTAAAATGATTTAATTTTTATTTTTTCTTCTCTTCCCCCCCGCCCCAGATAAATATGTGCTTATTTAACAGGCTGTGATTTCTGCATTTGGTTTGCAGGTCTCTGTGGGTACCAGCCTCGGTCATGAATGTCACCCTTTCTTCTCCTGTCCCTTGTGGTCGTTGAAGCTCCTCATCTTCACCTGCAGCAAATCCAGTTGAAATCAGTTTCACAATCAAGACATTCTGCGTGCTCCCTCCTTATTAGTCTTTCCTGGAGAATGGAACTCAAAGGGAATATAAAGGAGAGACAGAGAACATTATGTCTGCCTTGTAGGTCTGACGTCTGACTTTTGTTTAATCATAGCAACTAGTAGTAACAGTGCATAAAGCTTACAGAACAGTATCACATACATTTTCTCGTTTGGTTACTTCAATAACTCTGTCAAGCCTGGGGCTCCTGAGAATAAACATCAGGCTGCCCATCCCCGGTCAGTGCCTGGTTTCCTGTCCGCTCTAAGTTCTTTCAGCCCTAGCCACCCAGTGAAGTTTCCATGGCACCCTGGACAATTTAACCCAGCATCCCTGACAGGGCCTTTCCAGGGTGCTTTTGGGGCCGTGCACCCTTGGGCAGAGATCCCCTTAGGGCTTGGGGCTCTGCAGCCCTTCTTTCCCCGGGAGATGTTCTGTGCTCAGAGACCATGACTCATAAGCTACAGGAAGTTCTTGGCATGCTCTCTGCACACTGAAAGAATATTAATGGCTCAGAAGTTGTGTTTGGTGAAGAAGGACACAAGCAATTACTGCAAAGTTCCTGGCTGGAAACACCTGCTGCTACCTGGGGAGGTCTGGCCCTGGTTTGCCAGGACTGCTGAGTCCCTATGGCAGCAAGGGCCAAACTGTTTGCGTGAGGGTCTCAGGGACTCCTCCTTTTCCTTGAACTTGCTTCTCTCGATCTGAGTCAGGGTCTCTGGACCATAACACATCTATTGGGATTTTTGACTCAACCTGCCCTCCTCAAAATGCCATTGTGGATTTGTTTTCTCCCCTCCTCATCAAACCATCCCCGTTCCTCTGTGAGCCCTGTCTCAGCTAGCACCCAGGAGGAAAGTAGCGGGTGATACCAAGCCCTGTGCAGCCTTATGAAGGCCGTTCTCTAAGGAGGGGATTATCGTTCATGCATTCACACATTCAGTCATTTTTTTCCAAACTGTGAGGATTTATTAAGATCCACGTGCTACATCCCTGGGATACAACGGCAAGCAAATAGCACTGTTCTTCACACTGATCGTGCTCATAAGAGGGTCAGTTTCTAAGGCAGGACAGACAGTTGAATAGGCAATAACAAGAGAGCATGAAAGGGGAAGGACAGTGGGCCTCAGAGCATATGGCAGGAGCCTCTGGTTGCTTACAGGTGGAATCAGGGCTTCTGAATTCAGAGGGGAGCTGTGATGGCAGAAAACCAGGCAATGCAACAGACTACCGTGGGAGATGTGAGCGCTGTGAGCTCTGGGGCCCACTCTCAGCCTTGGTCCTAAAGAAACCAAGTGACTTTCGCAAGTCGGTTTACTTCTTGGACTTGTCTTCCTTCTCAGTACAACCAGGACATTGGTCTTGATGGTATCTAAGTTCCCTTTGAATGCTAAAACATTTGGTAAGGACTGGCTGCATCTGATGTTTCTTTAGGACACTGATTCTTTTAAAATTTAATTTTTTAAATGAGTAATTGACAAATATAGTTGCATATATTTAAAGTGTGCAACATGATTATATATACATATATTTATTTATATTTATATTTATATTTATATTTATATTTATATTTATATACACCCTGTGGAATGATTACCAGGTCAACTTAATGATCACATCCGTTACCTTGCATAGTTAACCACTCCCCCCCTTTTTTGTAGTGAGAATGCCTAAGATCTACTCTCAGCAATTATGAAGTCCACAATACTCTATTATGAATTATCGTTACCGCACATTCATCAAATCCCTCAGAACTTACTCTTCTTATAACTGGAAGTTTGTACCCTTTGACCTAGATCATACTATTTCCTCCTCTCTCTAGCTCCTGGCAACTGCCGTTCTAGTCTCTGTTTCAATGAAATTGGCTGGTTTGTGTGTTTGTTTAGAATTCCACATGTAAGGGGCTCCTGGATGGCTCTGTCATTAAGCTTCTGCCTTAGGCTCTGGTCATGATCCTGAGGTCCTGGGATCGAGCCCCACATTGGGCTCCCTGCTCAGTGGACATGGGCCATGGACACAAGGGCCATGGAAGTCAATGAATTTGACAGTGTTTGTGGAACAAGGACACCTCTCCGAAAGCCGAGAGAGGGCATTGTAGAATTTACCTACACTCAGAAAGTAACCCCTTGGGAAATGTTTAACAGAATCCTTTCTACTTTTGTGTTTGGGGAGCTGCTTTGCCTTCCAGGGCTCTTGTAATTCTCTGAGTTGAGTGGCAGTGTAGAGGAGCTGTGGAAGCGTAGGCTCTGGTGTAATACCATGGGAGTGCAAAGCCTGCCTCTGCCACAGACTGGCTGAATCATCCTGGACAAATTACTTAACCTTTCTGTGTTTCAGTTTCCCCATTTGTAAACTATTAGGGTAAGAGCACCACTAATTGATCTCATGGGATTGTCAGGAGAGATGGGGTCTGGCAAAGAGTAAGAGCTCAATGTACAAGAGCTCAATAAACAGGGTGAGGATCAACATTAAAGCAACTCTCTGTGTTGCTTTTCTGTCTCCTAGACTGGGGAAAAACTCCTGAACTTTGAGACATGGAGAATGAATCCAAAATTGTTACCTCCATACCAACCCAATCAGCTGCAAACATTGAAAGACCCAACAAAAAACTGCTTATATGGTAAGGACATTTAGCAACTCACAAGGTGTCTGGAGTTGGTGATTCCAGGGCTGGTTAACTGAGGACTTGATGGGACTAACCACGAGCTGGCCTCTTTCATCCCTCCATCCATCCATCTTCTCAGGGGCTCTTGGCCATTGGTTCATTTGTGAGCTCGTCTCTTTTGGGTCAGAAGATGGCTGCTGCTGCCTTAGACATCAGGTGTAGAGGGCCACCTGCATGAAGAAGAGGGTATTTCTTCCAATGGATCTCTTTTTT
This sequence comes from Mellivora capensis, assembly GCA_004024625.1. NCBI lineage: Eukaryota > Metazoa > Chordata > Mammalia > Carnivora > Mustelidae > Mellivora > Mellivora capensis. Next base: position 78,322 of record PISX010005910.1, read on the forward strand.
GGGGGATGACACACCTTCCCCTGAAGCCCCTTGATCCCTGCTTCCCTCAGCAGCCTTCTCCTCAGGACCCCCTGGCCAGGATTGGGTCACAGTTTGGTGCTTTCTCTCCAATGGAGGCTGTGTTGGTATCTGGAAACTTCAGCTGTAGCTCTGGAGTAGGAGCCTGGCTGTGTGGTCGGCCATCTGTGCCATCTGCCTTATCAACACTGGGGTGGCCTTGGCCCAGACTTCTCACATCAGTACACCAACCCTATCCTTCCATGTCTCTTACATGACAAGCCCATGTTTCTTTTTGGAGTAAAATGTATGACATTAATTTCACCCAGTGAAATTGATGCTTTGGGAAGATATTCAGTGTAGCCTATAGATTCTATGACAGTAGGTCCATGTGGACCCCAGTTTGAAGGAGGAAATTTGAAGCTAACTGAGGTAAGCAACCTGAACCAGATCACTCAGCTTATAAGTGGTAGAACTAGAAGGGGACCATAAGTCTGACTTGAGAGCTTTTTGATCCACAATGAGGAGCCTCCAGCAGCTGTGTGAAGTGAGCCCCACGCCCTTCTTTCTCAGAGCCTTCCGGCTCATTCTCAGCTTCCCACAGTGGATCTGGGGCTTCCATGTTGAAAAGGTCACCATGTGGTCTCTCCTGATTTGCTTGTATTTTGCTTGTGTGCACCCTCTATCCCACCCCTCCCATCCCCCCAACACACACACACACACACACACACACACACACGGACAGCCTATGGTATGCTTCTGATTTCACAAGGGAGTAAAGAGGCCTTATAGATGACTTGGGGGCTGAGGGCGAGGTGTCATGCTCCCCTTCCCTGTCTATCCTCCTTCTGCTGCAGCCACCAGAGCTTCCGGGAGAGAAGAGAGGAGGGTGTGCCCTCCAACCCTGCAGCACTTCTTCTTCTTTTTTTTTTTTAAGATTTTATTTATTTATTTGACAGAGAGAGATCACAAGTAGGCAGAGAGGCAGGCAGAGAGAGAAGGAGAAACAGGCTCCCTGCTGAGCAGAGAGCCCGATGCGGGGCTCGATGTGGGGCTCAATCCCAGGACCCTGGGATCAAGACCGGAGCCAAAAGCAGAGGCTTTAACCCACTTTAGCCCCCCTGGGTGCCTTCTTGTGTGCACTTCTTGTGTGCATCTTGTGTGCACATCTTGTGTGCAGTATCCTGTGAAACCGCAGGCCAGGGCCGTCCCTATGGAGACATTTTGCAGCATCTATTACCATTAGTTTTCAGTACTTGGACTTTTAAAAAAAAGGGTGTTCTCCAGGTCAAGGTGACAAGATTTGTCAGAATTTTGCAGTGAGGCCTCTCTTCTTAGAAACGCCCCTGTCCATGTGTGGTGGTTGCTTTCAGGGGACAGCATGAGAGCCCGTGATACGGAGCCCCAGATCCTGCCGTAGCCAGGGTGTGGCAGCTCAGAGGCCTGGCCCGGTGGGGGTGGGCATGGCTGGGAAGGCCTGTTTGTTCTTTGCTGGCTGAGGAGACTGCGGTGCACATCTGGATTTCATCAGTTGTCCGGTGGTTACTAAATACTGAAATGCCCCCAGAGGATGACTTTGGCCTGCCGGTTTATAGCTGGGTTAGAGTACATGTGTTTTGCCACCCCAGGGCATGGCGTTTAATCAGAGGGGGGTTTGTTTTTCATTCCAGAGACTGGCTGCAAGTTGGATTTTCAGGGGATAACATTTTTTTGGACTTTGAATCAATTCTTTTCAGACAATTCTTTCTTGTAGCCAGGATTTCTTTCCCTTTGCCAAGGGAACAACTCTCAGGGTTCCTGACAGGCCTCTCCTGTAAGTGCTGGAGATGAGTCACGGAGAGAGGGCCTGGCTCCGGGGCTGGGAGTCGGAGCGGGTGCGTGGTGCTAGAACTGGGCTGGCAGATCTCAGGCGACAGGCCAGGCTTCACCCTCTGTGCTACGGAGAAGGGCCTCTGTCTTGGTTTTGGGCTTTTGTTTTTGTTTTTGTTTTTTTTTCAGATACACTGCTTTTGTGTAGTGGAGAGGGGCCCAATTGCCCAACAATGGGATAATTCTGTTTCCTTGGGCTCAAAAATCTTTCTGTCAATGTTTTCTAGAGTGTGTACTAGGTGTAATGGACAAGCAGTATGCCATGGGAATACTAAGAGGCAGAAAACAGAATCTGTGCCCTCTGGAATAGAGTAATCCAGCTGAGAAGGCAAGACACACATTTACAGTGAAATGACAAGATTTAACAACAGAACAAGAGTCATCTCCTGTTGGAATACATTGAACTAAGGAGAGGCTGGTGACTTGAGAAGGGGGGCTGAGCTTCCTGTGGTCGATGGGAAATTGGAAGGTAGAATAGGGAGGAGAAGGAGGGCATCCACAAAGGGATCTACCATGCTGGGCTTTAAAGACTTACGGAGTTTGGACAGATGGATACTAGTAATAATAATGATGCTGGCCATTTAGTGAGCTCTTAGCACTCTGCTGCTCAGTGTTACACAGATATTACTAACTTAATCTACAACAACTTTGTGGTGAATGCTACTCTATCTAGTTTATAGACAAAACTAGTTTAGAGAAATTAAGTAATGTGTCCAAAGTCACACAACTAGTAAGAGGGGAATTGGGATTTGAACAGAAGTGCGTCTAGCTCCAGAATCTCTATTTTTATCTTCTGGTGGCTGTTGGGAGACGACTCTCCATGGGTCTCTGTGTTTCTGCATGTCTTGTGAGTGGATACTGGCTCCTCTTTGGTATCATCTTCTCAAAGCTGTTTGCATGGCAAACAGCCCTGGAAGATATCAATGATGTTTCCTTTCAGAGCAAGGGAAAGACATCCTCACGGCTCATTAGAAAAGATTCTGGTTCACTAAGCCCTGGGTTCCTCTCCTGCAGTGCAACCTCCTCTCTGAGCAGGGTTTTTGTTTTTTTTTTTAAATTTTTATTTACTTATTTGACAGACAGAGATCACAAGCAGGCAGAGAAGCAGGCAGAGAGAGAGGGAGGAAGCAGGCTCCCTGCTGAGCAGAGAGTCCGATGTGGGGCTCCATCCCAGGACCCTGGGATCATGACCTGAGCTGAAGGCAGAGGCTTAACCCACTGAGCCACCCAGGCGTCCCTCTGAGCAGGTTTTCATCGGCCCTCTTCGTGTTGCCCTGTGGGGGCTGGTGTTTGGGGAATGAGCACAGAATATGCTGATGCTCAGGGTACTTGCTTCACGGTGAGTAATAAAGCTTTTTTGGTATCTAAGCCAAGAGTCTCGTATCTTCTGCTAGCATCCATGAAGTTGTGGTTGACTCCGTTGTTAGCTTGCAAGTGGGGAAAAATATCAGACCCTTTATAGTTCTGGATAGTGGTGTGGGTACGTTCTTTCCCATGGGAGCCTGACGTGTGGGACTAGGAAAGGTAGAACTTTACAGGTCAAGCTGCAAGGAGGCAGGACATGGAAGCCTTTGTTGAGGATCCGTACATCAGTGGGTTGATCCATCATGGAGACTTTGTGTGAGAGAGAAGTGAGGGATAAGGTTGAAGGAATAAATTACAGATAGCTGGTGAACTTCCTACAAGCTGGAAACATGAGCATTATGAGGAAAACCTGCCAGAAACATGGATGGTGCCTGGGAATGTTTCTGCAGTATTTCATGGAAATGAATTTTAATGTAGCCTCACACTGGTCACTGACAGGAGATGCTGAGCATTTGGCTACCAGGACCCCCGCCGCCCACAGCCAGCCCTGCCACACTCAGTGGCCTCATGGTTGTTGGACAAGCTGTGGCCTAATGGTCCCACTTCCTGCTAGCCCACTTCTCTGTTCCCAGGCAAATCTGGGGTTCCATGAAAAGCACCGAAGTGGCCTCAACTTCTCAGTGCCCAGTGCAGAGCTGGTATCCTAAACCCCGCTTTGTCTGGACAGCTGGTTTGCCTGAACTGTGGCTGAGGATGGCAGTCTGCCCGGCACCCTTTCCCTCGTCAGCCCGCCTGCACCTTGCCTACCTGGCTCCTGTCACAGCTTCCTGGAACCGAGTTCACAGGCCCAGTCAGGCCCCAGCTGCTCTCCTTCTTGCCAAGTTCGGCCTGGAGCCTGCCAAACTGCATCCACCGATGCTGAGATGGACAGTGACGAAGAGGAAGGCGCCCCAGAGGAATGGGCATCCCGCAGGAATGGAAGGTAGCTAAGGTTGTTTGTGCAGCCTTCCCCGTGGCATAGCTTACCCCTGGGAATAGGTCTTCTCTTTCCTTTTCTGGTTTGTGGATGCATTCCTTCCTGTTTCTGAACCCGCTAGGTCCATGATTCTTTACCTGGGTGTGGAGATGTACTTGGAATCTCATTGGACTGTGAAGCTGGTTCACAAGCTGTGATGGGACCTGGAATGATGACGCAAGGGCAGGTGGGAGCGAGAGCAGCAGGTGGTCTGCCTGCGTCTCTCTGGTTCTCACCATTTCTGTTCACCTGAGGACTTGGTTGGGCTGCCAAGGTCCACTTTTCCCACATGCTGGGCAGGCTAGAAATGCCAGGGCATTGATGCAGGAAGCACAAAGAGAAAAGAATGAAAGAATAAAATGAACTGAGTATCAGTGAGTTATGGTACAACTCCAGGGGTCTATAAAATATGTGTAATTAGAATCCCTGAAAGAGGGTGAGGCCGGAAAATATTTGAGGAAATGGCTGCATCCTATTTCATTGTATTAATGAACTATAACTTACTTAATCATCCCTTATTGTTGGGCATTAAGTTATTTCCAGTTTTATACCCTTAGAAATAATATTCTAATGGACTCTCTTGTACATAAATCTTTTTGTATCTTTCTAGTTCCTTGGGATAAATGCCTGTAAGTGTGTATGTTGGGCTAAAGGTCACAAACATTTTTAAGGCTTTCAAAACTTTTTTTCAATGGTTCTGTGGAAACATTGACCCAGTTTACACTCCCACAAGCAGCCCACAAAGTGCCCACTACCCTGTATCCACACACATATTTGCCCATTTGATAGAGTGCTGTTTTTATTGTTATAGAGTTGCATTTCTTTGATTATTACTGAAGTTGAATATCGCTTTTAGTTCTCATTTTCAGAGCTGTCTGTTCATGTCCATTGCCCATTTTAGCTTTGTGTTATCTGTGCTTTTTCTCACTGATGCATGATCTTTCTTTGTATGTTGACTTTCATCTGTCATACACTTGCAAATATTTCTCCCAGTTTCTCAGATTTGTTTTTGGAATTTTGGATCAATTCCCATTGTGGTTCATTGCTAGTCACCTTCTGGACCTGTAGCACCAAAACATATGATGACATTTCCCAGCCCACAGTTCATGTATCTGTGGTTATATGCTGTTACTAGTGATAAGAGTAATAAGGACTAAGAATAATAAGACCTCTGTTTGCTAATGACTTGGGCATGAAGGACGTGTGCACGGCTGCTGTATATAGTTTTCAAGTCATGTTTGTTCTAGGCTGCCAGGAGGCCCTCTTCCTCCTCCAGTGAGGGCAGAACTTTGGGATACCTTCTTCTAATTCTCAAAAAGGTACTGTAGTAGTCAGGGTTCTTCAGAGAAAACAGATCCAATAGGACATAGATATAGATGGTCCCCAGCTTACAATGATTTGACTTATGATTTTTAGACTTTACAGTGTTGTGAAAGAGGTATGCATTCAATAGAAACCATACTTCACACTTTAAATTTGATCTTCTCCCTGGGCTAGCAATATGCCGTGTGATACTCTGCCATGATGCTGGGCAGTGGCAGAGAGCCATGATTCCCAGGGAGCCAGGCCAGCATGCGGGCAAACAACCTATACACGTATGAGCATTCTGTACCCATATGACCGTTGTGTTTTTCCCTCTCAGTACAGTCTTCAATAAAGTATAGGAGATACTCGACACTGTATTGTAAAATAGGCTTTGTGTTAGATGATTTCGCCTGACTGTAGGCTAATGTAAGTGTTCTGAGCATGTTTAAGATAGGCCAGGCTAAACTCTCTGATGTTCTGTAAATTGAGTGTTTTATTATTTATTTATTTTTTAAAAAGATTTTATTTATTTATTTGACAGACAGACACCACAAGTAGGCAGAGAGGCAGGCAGAGAGAGAGGGGGAAGCAGGCTCCCCGCTGAGCAGAGAGCCCGATGTGGGGCTCGATCCCAGGACCCTGGGATCATGACCTGAGCCTAAGGCAGAGGCTTTAACCCACTGAGCCACCCAGGAGCCCAAATTGAGTGTTTTAAATGCACTTTTGACTTACAATATTTTCAACTTGCAATGGGTTTATTCAGACCTAACACCATTGTAAGTCGAGGAAGATATATTTAAACTTTTTTAGGAAGGTAAATTTGTTCATGCAGCTACAGACATGCTAACAAATCCAGCTTGCAAGGTGGGCCAAGGAGGGAATTCATCTCTGTATTGCTGGTGCTTAACATGGTCGGGGAGCAACAGATAATGAGGCGAGAGAAGAGGGCAGGTAGGAGGGAAAGAAAGGAAGGAAGGGAGGGAGGAAAGTCCCCTGAAGATGCTCTGGGTGTCTGAATTAGGATCCAAATTTACGTCTCCTGGAATTCAAGCCCTTTGTGCTCTCTTCTGGGTCTGTCAAACCATTGGGTTTCCAGAGGCAATCATAAAGACTGGTCCTCCTGGGAGTCTCCCCAGCTGTAGGGCTGATTGCTTCCTGAACTGGCTCCCAAGAGCAGCCCGCTTCAGCATCCGCTGTCTAAGGACTGCTTACAGAGCCAAGGAGGGTTATGCCATAAACAATCGCTTCTTTAGAAACCTCAGAATAATTAACAATGGAGAGGCAACTTCTGGGTTTCCTTTAGGGAAGGACAAAAATCCTCGAGGGCTGTGCTTCCACTTGCCCATCTTGAAGCCCCACAGAGTAGAGAATGCCAGAAGAATATTGCCAGGACTTGGGACCCAAATCAAGGTAATTAAATAAAATCTCAGAAGCTTCCTAGGGAACAAACAAAACTTTTCATAAGGGACTAATTGTTAGGAAATCTGTAGGTACTTTGCTCATCTTCATAGCTGGTTCATATTAGCTGGGGCCGTTTTCCTTAATTGCTTCCCTTGCAACATATTGACTGTTTCTACTTAGGTCCCCGTCTGCCTCCTGTCTTTTTCTTCTCTCCAGAAGCTACCACTGATTCAGTTCATTAAGATTTTACCGGGAGTGACTACCTGGCCCTTCACAGGGACATGAAATGTAATGTAAGGGCTTTGCCCTCCATGTAATGAGGATAACGCAGGTGGCTTGTGCTGTTCCAGGCGATGTGCCGAGCATTTTACATGCACTATTTAATTTCCTTTTCACAGTGACCCTGGGAAGCAGTTGTCTTATTGTGCCCACTTTACGGATGGGAAACTTGGGAACAGAGGTTGCAGTCGCTGGCCTCGGTCACCCAGCCAGGACTGAGACCCTATCTTTAAGAGCCTTGAAATGAAGTAATTTGGATAGGGTTGTGCTAGAATGGGACACAGATTTATTTGAGACGAAGTCTCAGTTGTTATAAAGAAATATCCTAAGTGAGGGGAAAAATCAGAGTTCTCTAGTTCTCTGATTACTGTTGTACAACCAACAACTGTTATCCTGGGCCTTTTTTTTTTTTTTTCCTTTTTTTAATGAGCTACTGTGTCGGGTCCTCTATTTACTGGGTCCCATGTTTTCCTTTTCTCTTGGATTCCTTTTTGCTGTTGTTGTTGATTTGTGAATTACTTTGAAGTGGACCCTTGAACAACACAGGCTTGAACTCTGCAGGTCCACACATATGCAGATTTTTAAAAATATAAATACAGTATAATACTGTAAATGTATTTCCTCTTCCTTATGATCTTTCTTTCTTTCTTTCTTTCTTTCTTTCTAGATTCATTTATTCATTTAAGGTGGGGAGGGGCAGAGAGAGAGGGAGAGAAAGAATCTGCAGCAGACTTCCCACTGGGTGCAGAGCCTGACACGGGGCTCCATCCCACGACCCTGAGATCGCGACCTGAACTGAAATCAAGAGTTGGATGCTTGGGGTGCCTGGGGGGCTCAATGGGTTAAAGCCTCTGCCTTCGGCTTAGGTCATGATCCCAGGGTCCTTGGATGGAGCCCCACATCAGGCTCTCTGCTCAGCAGGGAGCCTGCTTCCTCCTCTCTCTCTGCCTGCCTCTCTGCCTACTTGTAATCTCTGTCTGTCAAATAAATAAATAAAATCTTAAAAAAAAAAAAAGAGTTGGATACTTAACCAACTGAGCCACCCAAGCGCCCCCCCATTACTTTCTTTATAACATTTACTTTTCTCTAGCTTACTTTGTTGTAAGATTGTAGTATATAATATATATTTATATATATAACATAGAAAATATGTGTTAATTGACTGTTTATGTTATCAGTAAGGCTTCCTATCAACAGCAGGCTATTAGTCATTATATTTTTGAGTAGTCAAAAGTTATACTTGGATTTTCTGGAGCACCTGGTGGCTCAGTTGGTTGGGTGTCCAACTCTTGGTTTCGGGGTTGTAGGATTGGGTCCTGTGCTCAGCACAGAGTCTGTTTGTCCCTCTCCCTCTGCTCTTCTTTCTCTATCACTTTCTCTCTTGCAAATAAATAAAATTTTTAAAAAAAGTTATACTTGGATTTTCCAAGGTCAGTCCCCACTAACCCCTGCATTGTTTGAGATCAACTGTAAACGTTTAAGGATGCATGTTTGGTTATAAAGTGATTGTAGCCAAGCAAATGATTATGTATCATTGCAGGGAGGGTTGAGATTGGGAGGGTAGAAATGGGGGAGTTTCTGGGTGGGTGGCAAAGTTCTGTTCTTGAGCTGGTGATGGTTAAATGAATATTCTCGTCATGGTAATTCATTAAGCTCTATTGTTGTTTTGTGGATTTTCTGTACCTTTATTTTATTTTACAATAACAATGGGGCACTAGGAAAAGGTGTTTATAATATTATGATTCATGTAAAATTACTTCATGTAGAACACTGACCTACAATTGACAGGAAATATAGTCATACGTCACAAAAACCGAGCTTCACAAAGTAGACTGTTCCAAATATCAACATCACATGGATTGTCTTTTCACTTTGAAAATGACTCAAAATTGTGCTGCATTTTAGTTAGCTTCATGTGGGGGTTGTGACTTTCTTACTTTCATGCTCCACCCCCACACCCGAATTCCTCTTTGTCTTTTTTTCCTGGGGACAAAAGAAGCACATACCTTAACGCTATCACCAAGATCATCTGGCTGCTTAATCAGAATATTTATGTAAATTCATTTCTTCTTGAAGGCTTATTCTCAGAGTTCTCTGATTTCTTATTTTAATGGGGACTGATTACTGTTGCACAACCAACAACTGTTATCCTGGGCCATTTTTTCCCCCTTTTTTCCTTTTTTTTTAACGAGTACTGTCTTGGGTCCTCTATTTACTGGGTCCCATGTTTTCCTTTTCTCTTGGATTCCTTTTTGTTGTTTTTGTTGATTTGTGGGTTACTTTGAAGAGAATATATTTTCCAAAAAGATGGTGTGGGAGGTCTTTTTTTTTTTTTTTTTTTTTGAGTTCTTGTATGGGAAACAATGTCATTATTTGTCCCTCACATTTCATTGGGAGTATGGCTATGTACAGAATATTAGGTTCAAAATAATATTTCCCTTCGAACTTTGAGAATTATTTTCTGCCATCTCTTGTTGCTGATGCATGTGACATCGGTCTGGTTCTCATTCTTTTCTAGTTAGCCTTCATTTGTTTCTGTCTCAGGACAAAAGGATCTTCTCTTTGTCCTCAGTGTTCAGAAATTTCACAGTGATGTACCCTTTTGTGGGCCTTTTTTATTTCTCTCTTCTGTACTTGCTGAGCTGTTGTAAACTGAAGCCATGTATCTTCAGCTCTGAGAAATCTTCTTCTGTTACTTATTTCCTGTTTTCCTCTCCTGTATTTGGACTATTTTCTCTTTCTGAAACTCTGCACAAGTCCTCTGTATGATGCTTAACATTCTGCTTATATTTTTCCATTTCTTTGACTTTTGCTCTATATTCCAGGAGATCTCTGTGCCTTTTTCTTGTAGCCTTTCTAGTAACTTAAAAATATTTAGTTATTTTCAATTGTTCCTTTATTGCAGAAGTCTGCTGTACATTTTTTTTAAAGATTTATTTATTTGAGAGAGAGAACACATGCGCAAGTGCGAAAGAGGGGCAGAGGGCAGAGGGAGAGGGAGAGAGAGAATCTCAAGGAAACTCTGTGCTGGGTGTGGGACTGTCACAGGGCTCAATCTCATGACCTGAGATCACCATCCTAAAATCACAACCTGATGGAAAACCAAGAATCAGATGCTTAACCAACTGAGCCACCCAGGTGCCCCTGCTCTAGGTTTTCTAGGCGTAGTTGTCTTAGATCTCTCTAGGTATACTGATGAAAATTAGTTTTAGGTTGTCTTCTTGTCACTTAATTAGTTGTTTCTTTTGAGGTCAGATATCAGATCATCTAAGTACGTCCTTCTGTTTTGTGCTGCTGTCTTTTCTCTGTTGTGTAGGTCTGCCACTCCCTTGAGTGGAAGGTTTCACGGTCATCCTGCAACTAGTGTGTGTGGCCTGGCAGTCTTGCTTATAGGTAAGTGGGTGAGGAGGCAAATGCTAGCTGAGAAGGTCTTGATTCTTGGTTTATATATTAGTCATGGCTCTTTGGATTCGAGGGAAACTTACAGGAAAGATATGGGGTAGTGTATAAAGTTTAGGGTAACTGGAAAGATCCAGGATCAGGACAGGACAGAAGCTGGGACCCACAGGAACCAGAACATTTCCAGGGATTTACCTTTAGGCCAAAACCGAGGTTTAGGAGCCAACAGTTTCTTCAGGGTATTAGAAAGAACTTGAACCATGTTTAGTCTTTGGTCAGTCTATTGGAGAGATGATGTGATTGGCCTCATTTGGATTAGGTGTCTACCCCTTGACTAAGAGAAGAAAGCACTTTGGTCCACAGTTTCCTGACTGACCAGACTATCGGCAATGCAAAATGAATGGTTCCCCAAAGCAAAATCTGGGTTCTAAAAGAAAGAGGAATAAATTCAGGACAGGCCACCGATTCATGCCCATTGCAGGTTCTAGCACATGAACCACCCAAAAAGAACCATTAAGCTGGTTCCTCCCTAAAAAAACATTCACGCTCTTTATTATGTGTGTCTGGTTTTTGTTTTTGTTTTTTGTTTTTTTTCCAAGAAGTAATTTCTCAGCTGACCATTGTTCTCCAAATGGAAAGGTGGGAATGCATCTTGCTCTCAGTTGTTCCAGGGACAGGCCTTCAGTTCATCATGCTGGCTTCTGTACTGGTTCCCATTCCCATTCTCTGTTCCTGCTGATCTTGAACTCGGGGCCTCCCCGACCAGAATGGCTCCAGCCTTAGCTACGGTTTTCTTTGCATTCTGGCCTGTTGCTTCTTCCTCTGTTTTATCTGCAAGTATAGTTTCATCTGTACTCTTTATGCTCAGAAATCTATCAAATTTCTGACCTTCTACAGGCTTCTTCACTGTTATGTCAATGTGACTTTAGGAAGAGGGGTGGTAAAGGCTGTTCAGTGTGCTATCTTATATCAGAGGTTTTAGTGGATAGATTAATCTCTTGATTTCTTTGACTATTTCCATGGATGGTTGATTTTCAGGGCTTCCTTGTTTTTGGCAAATAACCCACATTTGTTGAACATTAGATGGCAAGCCCCTAGCTCAAGATGGAAAGAAAATTTATACTTATGTAATGCTATGCTCAGATTTTGTCAGCTGGCACGCTATTGGTCCAGGTCAAGCTGTCCTCTGCCAACTGGGCTGAGCTCACTGCTGACAGACCCCTCCACCTTCATCTCCTCTCTTGACTTTTATGTTTGCTTGGGTGCTAAATTTTAAGGAAAACTTCCTTCCCTTTTCTACCAAAAGAAACAAATAAGGATCTGTTAAATTCTCAAAGGCTGAGATTCCCTCTATTCTGGTAACCTACTGGCTGAGTGACATTTTAGATTTAGGAAAGGGAGGGAACTTAGAATAATAATAACTTAATATGTAAAACTTAATATAATAACTTAGTAATAACTTAATAATAACTATATATATATATATATATATTTTTTTTTAATATAGAAATGAGGAGACCTGAAATTTTAGCCCTGGCCTTGTCGCTTACTAGTGTGTGACCTCCGAGAAATCTTTGAATCTTAGTTTCAACACCTGAAAAATGGGGCTAGGACCACTGCTTTGCTTTCTTCACCTGGCCATCATAAAGAAAATATTGAAAAAGTGCTTCGTAAACTATCATATAAATAAAAGATATTATTCAAAAGGGTTAGCCCTTTTGAAGCAACACTTAAAATTGTCTTAAGCCTGTGGCCTTTAGAAAAACTGATTCTGGGACAGAAACACATTTTAGTGATAAGATGTGCTCTGTGCTATAGGGAGTGTTGGCTTTAAGGTGCATTTATTTGGTCAGTGAATATTCACGAAGCATCTTCTCTGTGTTCTTGTTAGGCATCCAAAAAGAAAGAGTAGCTATGTAACATGTTTATATCCTCCCCTTTTTTTTGAGAGACAGAGAGTGTGGGTCCAGGGGACAGAGGGAGAGGGAAAGAGAGAATCTTAAGCAGGCTGCACGCCCAGGGCAGAGAGCCCAGCCTCACGACTTTGAGATCACCACCTGAGCCAAAATCCAGAGGCAAACAGATGTTTAACTGACTGAGCCACCTAGGCGCCCCAGTACATTTATATCTTATATGTAGGTATGGTATGTCCTACTTCTGATGTGGTTTTGGAATATAGGTGAGGTTCAGTGGGGTGAGGTCCTGAGCTGACAATCAAGAAAGAATTCTTGAGACGTCTTTGGTGCAAAATGTTTGTTTATTAGGGACAGGACCAATGGGCTGGGCAGAAAGAGCTGCAGCCCCGGGGGTCTTACGGAGGGTGATTATATACTCCGGGGTTGGAGGAACTAAGGAGAAGGGAGGTTTCAAAAGAACTTTCATACGCTAAGGAGGACCAACCTACAAGATACCAGGGGTCTTGCCATCCTCAAATAAGGTTGTTTTCTGCTCTAGCAAGGCATTAACATTTAGTTGGGAGCTTCCTGGAAGAAGGTCGCCCATGTCCCAGCCAGGAGTGGGGGGTGGGGGGAGGGGAGATTTGCAGGTCACGAGCCTGTGCTTTGTCTTCCGCTAGCCTTCTGCTCCCTCATCACTTTAACCAAACAAAATATGTAAAAATCTGGCTTACCAAGGTAATTGGTAATGCTTATTCTCTTCACAAAATGTTTCACTTTATAAATGATTCTCCACTGTAAGTTCTCTTAGTGTATTTAAAACATGATTCAGTTTATAACAATCATAAATAAGATTTCAGGTAACTCTTACATAAAGTGGAGGACTTTAGATTACACAGGCCGTTGTTTACTATTTCTTCTCAGCGGACTGTTACCATGTTCTGCCTTCCAGGCAACACTTGCAAAAGGCAGGAAATAACTACTCAAAACCTTGAAACTGGGCAGGGAGATTGTTATCAGTGAGGATACTAGTTTGGTTGCTGTGGCAAAGGCCAAGTAACAGCGGCTTTGACAAGACTGAAGTTTTTGTGGTAGACACTGGCAAAAGAGGGTCAGGGAGATGGTCCTGAGAAAGACCCAACCTGCCGCCATTGCTGGCTTTGAAAATAGAAGAAGGGAACCACAGGCCAAGGAATGGGGCGGCCTCCAGAAGCTGCAAAAGGCAAGAAAACACGTTCTTCCCACGAACGTCCGGAAGGAACTAGGTCTGTCAGCCCTTCCACTTTAGCCCCTCAGACCCATGCCCCACTTCTGACCCATAGAACCTGAAAGTAATAAACTTGTGTTGTCTTCAGCCATTTAATTTGTGTTAATATATCACAGCAGCAGTAGGAAACTAGTAAAGATTTTGGTACCTGAGAGCGGGCCGCTGCTGTAACCAATACTTAAAAATGTTGGAATAGCTTTGGAAGTGAGGAGAGGGCAGAGGCGGGAAGAATTTTGAGGCGGCTGGATTGCCTTAGACATACTGATGGTAGGAATATGGATGTTAAAGTCTCTGCTGATGAGAATGGTCTTAGAGAATACCGGCATGGTATAGACAGACTGCGAATAGGAATCTGGGCTTTAAGGACACTTCTGGTGAGGACTCAGAGGGAGCTGAAGAACATGTTATTGGAAGCTGGAGGAAAGTGGATCCTTGTTATCTAGTAGCAGGAAGGTTAGCAGGACTGTGCATTTCTGTGGAAAGCAGAACTTGGCAAATGATGAACTTGGATACTGAGCTGAGGAGATTTTTCTGCAGAGTGTTGAAGGTACAGCCTAGTTTCTTCTTTACTATCTACTGATAGTAAAATGCAAGGAGAGAGAGAACAGTTAAACAGAAAAGCCCCAAGACTTAATGTTTTAAAAAGGAACCTTTCAGCCTATCCAGATTGCAAATGAGCACTAAAATTGAGAGATTTAGTGTTTGGAAAGCATGCTCTGAAGATCACGCAGAGGGTGTGGCTGTATGACCTTTTGTTAATATCTCAGAAAGATCAAAAGGTCAGAGTACTGAGTTACACAAAAGACTACAAAAGGGGAATGTTCCTCAGCCATTTCAGTGAAAGCAAAAACAGAGATGAAATTATCTAGCAAAGATCTGGAGACAAGCCTTTTGCCTAACAGAGCGAATCCCAGTGACATATATGGGAGACTCAGAATGTTTTTGATAATTTTATACTTGCAGAAGAACTGTTGGCTTTGACTGAAAGGGACAGAATGAAATGAGAAAAGGCTGTTGGACCCCCGAGATTCTAGAGGTGGGAAACAGGCTGATAAAGCTACTCAGCTGCAGGGTTGCCTGGGAGACTCAGTTGATTATGGATCCGACTCTTGATTTTGACCCAGGTCATGATCTCAGAGTTGTGAATGCGAGCCCTGTATTGGGCTCCGTGCTGGGCGTGGAGTCTGCTTGGGATTCTCACTCTTTCTCTTCCTCTGCCCCTCCTCAACTCTCTCTCCCTCTCTAATGCAACAAAATAAAACAAAACAACTCAGTTGTGAACGTGGATTGCCTTTCAAGAAAAGGGAAGGTCATGTAGATAGAGAAGGAAGAAGTAGCTGTGAGTTCCTTTCCTAGACAGACTTCGAGTGTGACCAGCTGCAAGTATGCCTGCATTCTTCTGGTAATGGATTGTGGCCGTACGTGCTTCCAGCTGTTGTGGAACATCAGCTATATTTACAAGCATTATATAATCATATCTAGAAGGATTCACGTTGTTTTGATGGTGCTAGAAACTGGTATGGAGAAGAAGCACATATTTTCAAGGAGATGTCAAAATTATCCTCATCCAAGCTTAGTTATTTGCAGGAAACAAGTTTTCATGTCAATGGAAGTAGAAAAAAAGGAAATATAACTGCATAAGAAAAGAGTCGATCAAGACATTAGTACCATAGTTTTAAAAAGTACTAGCAGTTTCCATTTTGAAATTTGTCTTTCACCTAGCTGGCAACTGATGGGCTATATTTCCGAAGACTTGTGTATTCACTGGACAGAAGACTTGAAATATTTTCTATGTATGCTTAACTTTATACTAGGTGCTGGGTATCTTATGAGCTAGAGTTCATAAGATATGTCCCTCTTGTGCAGACTGTAATAAATAGCTTTAAATTCCTCCCATCTCTATGTCCTCTTTCCTTAGCGAGATGACTTTGCCTCTCCTTCCATCAGTAGGTGAAGTCTATTTTCCACCATCCTGAATGTGGCTTGATCTTGTTATTCATTTTCTCCAATGGAATGCGGCAAGAAAGACATTTGTGGGCGTTCTTAGCTATGAGAGTTCCAGGTCTTGCAGTCTCCGGTCTTGCTTTCTTGGAATTCTGCTCCTGCTATGGGAAGAAGCCAAGGCTAGCCTCCTTGGTAGTGAGAGACCACATGGAGACAGAGAGAAGCCCAACTAAAAGCCAACACTGACTTCCAGTCATATGAGTGAAGCCATTTCGGATCATCTAGTCCTGCCTGAATTGCCAGCTGATAGTTGTGACACGAGTAAGCCCAAATGAGAGCAAGGAAAGAATCACACATCTAAGTCTAAACCAAACTGAAGACCCATAGTATTATAAGCTAATAAATTAGAGTTGTTTTAACCCACTGAGCCACCCAGGCGCCCCATAAATTATAGTTGTGTTAAGCCACTAAAGTTTGGAGGTGGTTTGTAACACCATAATATGTAACTGCCGTGGAGGGGCTCACTGACTAATGAGTGCATCTCCAATGGCTTTTTCATTCTAAAAGATTTACCTAGAAACTCTATATTTAGGTTTGTAGTAATTCCACTCATTGGGTTTCTTACATTCACATATTATATTTTGTCTTTTTGTCCTTTAGGCCAGGTTTTCTGGATATCATGTGCTACTTTTAGATTTTGTTAATAAGGATTTATTCAGTTTTGGATCCACTGTCTTAAAGGAAATTACACTGGGGACATGTTGGACTCCTTGGCAAAAGTTGTTTTATACTAAACCGGGAGGGAGGGAACTGTGTCAGGGAGGGAATATCTGAATTGGATTTGGGCTCATTGCAAGAAACAGGGCTCTAGTTCTTAGTAGGTCACATCTCTTGTCTTCTGAGCCTGAGTATTCTAGAGTCCTTCATCGGGCTAGAGCACGAGAGGGATTCTGACCTTCTTACGGAAAGAGTGTATGGAAGCTGGATCTTGCTCTCCTGCTCCACTACCATTTAAAATAGTATTTTACTTTTCAGGGATACAAATGAGCCCCCCCCTCCGCCCCGGTATCCCAAAGCAAATCTTAATCTTGCTGCACATGGAGGAAAGATTGCTCTGCTGTAGTTATTAATCAGATAAAACTCACCATACCCTAAGGGAGTTTTCCCTAGCAAGAAGCCCCACCTGGGCTGGCCTGTGAGCTTGTCTCTAGTGGTGGATAAGAGAACTTCCTGTTGGCAGGGAATCACTTCTTTGGTACAGAGATGTGCT
Source organism: Mellivora capensis (assembly GCA_004024625.1). Taxonomy (NCBI): domain Eukaryota; kingdom Metazoa; phylum Chordata; class Mammalia; order Carnivora; family Mustelidae; genus Mellivora; species Mellivora capensis. The sequence continues at coordinate 95,268 of PISX010005910.1, forward strand.
CACCAGTGACTGGATGCTTTAGGTTATAAATGAATTGGAAACTGGGCTTGTATCTAGGAGATCAAAATATTTAGGATCTTTTATGCAACATGATGTGTCTTTTTCTTCATTTCCCACTGGTTCTCGGTGATGTATTCTTTCCTCTTACTTTATGTTTGCGTGTTACATTTCCCCTAATTTATGACAAGAATTGAGGCATTGTAACATTTAATATTAATTGGCTCATATTTCTGACTACAGGGCAGGGAAGAGAGAATAGTGCTTGTCTGTACTTGTTTAAATAAGCAGTTTACAGAGGATTTTACAAGAAGAATTGCAATTTTACGACCAAGATCATGAGGCCTTCATCACCGAGAAGTTATGTAGCAGTCTTAAATGATTTTGTGATCCCAGAGGAGGTTTTTTTTTTTTTTTTTTTGCTTTAATCTATCAAGTACTTACCCTATTTTACTTTCCGATTCTCAGAAGTAGGTATCTGAAGAGAAGGCGGCTTATTAAAATACCAATTGAGGATACAATAGTACACTGAATAGAAAAGAGTAGTGATTTTATTAAATACCTAAGAAATGCCAAACTAGTTCTTGTTTGACAATTTAAAACGCCCATAGAGATTCCTAAGGAGCTCATTTTCTGTCCAGAGAGTATTCGGAGATAGGATAGGTCTTTTATGATTTCAGTGCTAGAAGTTCGTGACATTTTTTGAGGAAAGCTGCCAGGCCCTGAGCTCTTTTCTGGGAAAAGCGGAAGCAGACAGTTCTTTATTTTTGGTTTCTATTCTGTAGCCTGTAACCCTACTACCCTGGCCACTGTGATGGGACCAGGGACTGATGGACTGATGGGTTGACGACTGACCCAAAGAGAGCTACATGACAGTGGAGATCCAATCCAATATACTTTTCCGGAGAGTAAATCCCCTTCACTCAGAGAGATGATGGCAGTAAAGTGGGAAAGAAGCCCAGAGAGATGGAGACAGGCAGTAAGGAGAAGCCATGGGATAGTAGTTGCTAGAGGTGAGCAGAAGCCATGAGGTAGAAAATAAGAGAGTGGAGAAACTTAGTGAATGTAGACATTATCAGCCTGGGCCACTACGAACCAGTGCCCGAGGACAAAGAACAAGTGAAGCCTCTATGGAGAGATGACAGGATAGCCAGAGACTAGTAGACACTTTCTGTGATGTCGCGCAGCTCACAGCAGCCCCTTTTGTCCAAGACTGTCCTTCTTTCCCACCCTTACTGCTCTCCGGAGGCTCCTGCTCCTTAGCCCCGCCTCCCAGGCCTCACTGGATTGGACCAAGGGTGGACGTTTCATCCAAGTGGAACCAATCAAGTGGTCTTTCCTGGCACTTCAGAATTGGGACTCAGAGATCATCTGTCTCAGCCTGTGACTAGAACAAAGGGACGCAGAGCCATGGGATGAGAAGACAAAGGTAGTATGTGGAGAGAAAAGAGAGAAACAGATGTGTAGTGAAAAGCAGATACCGAGAGGCCATGTGCAGAGAGGGAGAGAGACAGTACCGGAGTCTTGGCTTCGGCTAGCTTTCATTTCCTGGTTCTGATCCCACAAAGAAGTCCCTTAGGGCCTCAAGATCCTTGTATTTTTACAATGTAAACCACCATTTCCCCCCCCCCCCCCATTAAGGTGGTTTGAGGTAGTGTCCTGTGTTGTCAGTGAAGGGTCTCCATGAGAACATAGAGCTGGTGTGGTGACCTGAGTGACATTTGTGTTGTCCCTGAAGCCCAGCAGGGCAGCTGTCAAGATGGTTTCTTGTGTCTCTTCCTACAAGCTCCCAGAAAAATATGTCATCTTCTTGCAGTCTAGAGGGGACTTACAAGCATGCCTGGAGAACGTGATGTAAGAATGGGGTATGGAACTATCGGAGTTAGATCTTCAAACACCAAATACCAATTTCTCTTTGAGAATATTTTTGCTATTTTCTTCTCTCATTACCCTTTACTTTATGTGTGTTTGTTTTGGGAGGGCAGAGACTCTCTCAGTGCAGTGGGAATGGGGGAGACCCGCGCCTAATTTCTCAGGTTCAGGGATTCCCCATGTGAAGTCTTCCTCTGATCCTGCCCATCTGTTCTGACCCGGCTTGGGATTCTTGGTGCACAGAGGCTTCAGTATTGAATGTGGGTTCAATGATTGTGACTTTATTGAGGACAAGGATTGTGTTGCTTTCATTTGTGTACCCAGGAGCCTGGCACTTGACCCAGTACTTAATAGGCCCTTCATCAAAATTTATTGAGTGAAAAACGAAATAAATCATTTTTATCAAGGGCAATTTGAAGATACAAAAAACAATATAAAATCTGAAACCAAGCCACTCGTTAGGTTATATAACCTGAGCATACAAATGAATTGATGCCTAATAAAATTCTTTAAGGTGTTAATTAGGAGGATGGTCTCTTTGCTATGCAGTTTCTTAACTAACCCTCCAGTTATGAATTCCCTAGTATGGGAACATCAATAAGAATATTGGGTCTATGTGTCATTTGCAAGGAGCTTGCTTTTCGCAACCCCAGACTGTGCTTTAATTTTGAAAGAAGAATTGCAAGCGCAGTTGCCCCCAAGTCATGTGTCACTCCTGCCGAATTCCCTGCGCCCCAATTTTTTTTTTTTAACCCCCAGCCACGTACAGGGACTGTCTCTTACACACCTTGTATTCCTAGAGACCGGCATGTAATAGATATTTCAAATCTGTTTGTTGAGTTGAATTGCCCTGATGGTTCCCAATAACTTATTTTGGCTTAAGTCCATGTTTTCTGGAATCAGAAGTTGGGGTTCAAATCTTAATTTGACCAATTCCCAGCTGTGGATCCTTGGACAAGTTATTTAAACTTTCTATGTTTCAGTTTCTTCATCTGCTAAATGGTCATTAGGACTGTCCCTACCTCGTAGGGAAGTTGGGAGAATTAAAAGAGATAAAGTCACCTTCACAGTGCCTGGCATAGGGAAAGGTCTCAGTAAATGTTAATTGATATTATTCTCATTAATGTGTTGAGTATTATTGCATTTAAAGGCTCATCTTAAGTATCATTACTTAAGACGGATGCAGTCTTTCTCAGTCACTCCAGCTGGAAGTGATCTCATTCTTTATTCAAACATCCAATATGATTATTAAATGCCAACCACAAGCCAGGCACCGGATAGACACCAGCTGTGTGGTGGCAAATATATCAGAGAGGATCTCCACCTTGGTGTAAGTTCAGGTTTGAGGGAGTGATAAACCTCCACCTGTTCTCAAAGTTCTAAACCCATTGAGATTTTGACTCAGGAGACAGACAGATGGAGATCAAACTATCAGCTTTATAACCGACTTGCTGGATTGGAGAACATGATGCAGTCAGCCAAATTTAGTTTTCTACAACTTTCCTTACAGTCTCGAACTCATTTATCTGTCCATTAGTTTTGGCTGTAACTAATAGAAAACTGAACTACTGGTGGCTTGTTGCCTGATGAAAAAGTCTGGAGTGGGGTGACTCCAGGCTGCTTCTGCAGCTCAGGGGCATCATTTAAGACCCAGGCTCTTGCTTTTCATCATCCATATGTTGCCTGGTTACCGGCATCCCTGTGTTACTGTCTTAAGATGGTCACTCCAGCTCCGAGTTAGAGCTGTTCTCCTATCAGCATCCCAGGGGGAAGGAAGTGCAAGATGGCCATGAAGACTTTCTTTTTATTAGTGAGGAAATCCTTGCTCAGGAACTTTCGTACAGACATCCCTCTACATCATCTTGGCCAGGACAGGATCCCATGCCCAGTCCTCCGCGGAGGGTGTGAGTTTCCCTTGCCCAGCTTAGAGGACTTCATTCTCGGATGCAGGGGATCCTTGGATAGCAGGCAGAGGGGAGAAAGAATGGCTGGAAGGCCATCCCGGTGATGCTGCCCCGCTCAGATAGAGAGCAGCTGCAGCCATCCCTGCCACAGCTTGTGTGCCCTTTGCAGGAAGTGGGAGGAAAAACCAGGATGGACCGCAGGCAGCCTGGCCCCACTGAGCAAGAAGTAAGGAGGCCCAATGTCACATGCTCAGTTTCTTCCCCGATCTTACCAACTAGGAAGGCCATTCCATCTCCACTGCAAGGTGACCAGGGCAAAGGTGTTTCACAAGGTTGTTTTACCCCAAGGGAGAGGAGACTAAATTAGGCTCTTATGCTGCATGAGCCCAGGCAGGCAAGCTGGGAGTGTGGGAGGGAAGGTTCTCCTGCAACAAAGACAGTGTGGTCCCTGTCTTGGTCCTTGTGTGCAGGTCCCTCATAGCCTTTCACCACCGTCTGCATCAGATCATGCTTCCTGGCTCCTCTCCATTGGGGCCCTGAGCTCCTTGACTGTGTGGCCTTGTATGCTTGGCTGGGTACCCTGCACAGAATCTCACATATGTCCTTGCACATAGTGAGGGCCTGGTACCTGCTTGTTGGATCGCCCAGCTCCGTTGCCTGAGATGGCGACTCATTGCATTCAAGCCTGTTGATGGAGGCCTGGTGGGCCGAAGGGTCACTGTGAGATGTCATAATTAGGGAGTCTGAAATAACAGAGCAGATAAGATGGGGGTGCTGGTGTTCATCTATTCTGCTATTCAGCAGACACATACTGGGTCCTTATTGTGCGCCAGGTTTACTCTTAGGAGCTGGGGTGCATAGGTGGATGTGATATTCTCCCATCTTTGAACAGCTCCCACTCTTGTGAAACTGACACTTCTGTACCTATAGATGTGACATTATCCAATTCTGTTCACACACTTCTGGCCACTGCCAGGGAATAGAGCAATGCCAGGATCTGTCCTTAGGAGCTGTGGAGAATCAGAGGCCAGAGTGGTAGATGAGATTCAGACAGATTGTATCTGCCAGTTCCAAGCTGTAAAACCTTTTTCCCAATCTCAGTTGCCATATCTGTAAAATGGGAATAACTCTGTACTTTACAGAGTTGCTGTGAAGATTAAATTAGGTAATGCATGTCAGGCTGGCCAATGTTACATTGTGCCATTATTGGCTTCACACCTCCAATAAAGGCACGTGCTGATTAAAAATAACACAACTTGCTTATTTAGAGAACAGAGCATATGTTTGTTAATCAAAGATTTTTGTCAGATTTTTAAATCGGTTTTGAAGGAATCTTTTATAAATAACAGTAACTTAGATTTATAAATTTTCATCAATTAAGGGCTTGATTCATTAAAAAAAAATCTGGATGACATTCATTGGAGGGTTAAGTTCAATGCTTTCTACCAAAGCCGAAATGTCTTGCTGCCTTCTAAGTGTTGGAGAAACCATCTAATTGTTAAAGACCATAGGGAATCAGGAAAATGTGCAATTAGGAAAACAAAGCGGGAAAATGGGAATACTTATACCCACATACGAAAGGTGTTAACTGAGCATGTCCTCCACCCAACTCTTCATTCTTCTGGCCTTTTTAAGTCTATCATTAAAGAATTCTTGTGTTACTATAACTGATTAAATTAATGCCTTTGCCTTCGGCTGGTTTTGAGTCCTTGGGCTAAATAATCTCAGTGATTTTTCTGTTGCTGGGAGAAAGGAACTCCAGAGAAAACATTGTGTTGGTTGGGAAACCAGATTACTTTGGGCAACTCTTGGAAGATCCCTTGATGGATTTGGTAGTTGCTGAGGAAAGGAACACTGGACTTTATGCTCTTTGAGGACAGGAATGTGGTCTTATGTAACTCTGTGTCCCTGAGACTTGGGATATTGCTTGTAATAATAATTGCTCAGTATATATTTAACTAACACTGTTGAATGACAGTTAAGGCCAACATAAAATTTCAGGGTGATAGTTTTTTTTCGCTAAGCACTTTGATCTTACAAGTAACTGCCTATTGGCTTCTTGGTGGTTTTGAGAAGTCTGCTGTCTATCTAACTGTCATTCCCCTCTTTCTCAGAGGTAATCTTTATTCTGAAGTTGGTGTGTATTTTTCTCATTCATGCTTGTATACTTTTACTAAGTGTATTTAACTATAAAATATTAGTGTGGAGTTAATTATAAAATTTTCTAAATTTTAGAATTCTAAATAATAGAATTCTAATTCTAAATAATAGAATTCTAAATTCTAAATAAATACATGTATAAATAAAAGTTATATAAATCATTGCCCTGTAGGTACACTGCAGCTTGCTTTTTCAAATTACTGTTATGATCCTGATATTTATCTGTGTTGATACAAGTAGCTCAAAGTCATTCATTTGCACTGCTGCATACTACCTCATCGTATAAATATGCCACCATGTGTTTATTCATCAATGATCATTAGGTGATTGCTTTTACAGACAACTATTTGATGGGCATCCTGTGTCCATCTCCTTGTATAGTATAGAAGATGCACAATTACGAGTAGAATTGCTAGGTTGCAAAGGGTACACACATCTTAGATGTTGACGGTTGATCTCCGAAGGTGGTCCTACCAACTTACACCCCCACCAGTAAGGCAAAAGGACCTCCCTTACGTTTCCATCAACACTGGCATTGTCAGACTTCTGACTGGGTATGTACTTGACCCCTACTTTACACATCTGTTCCAGGATTATCATTCCCTTTTATGGATGAAAAAACTGAGGCTAATGAGCGGAAAGCTCCGAGAATGAATGAATGAATTATATGGTGATATTTTGTTTATTATTTCTCCCACTGGAACTTAAGTTCCTTTGAGCTATAAGTACCTATTCCTAGCCCTTAGGACAGGTCCCGGCATAAGGTAGAAGATGGGTAGTTATTTATTGTTGAATGAATGAATGAATGGATGGATGGATGAAGCTGGGCAGAGAACAGGAGCCTCCTCTTGGCTTTCTGAGATACACTCTGCATTTCCTTACTCAGTCAGCAGGTTTTTAGAAGGAAGGTTTAGCAAGCTCTGCCACTGGAGTGGTAAGGCCAGGCTGAGGCTGAGCGAATGGTGGAGAAAGGGTGAAAGCTAAGAATTTTTCAATGGAAAATTGAATCTGCTCAGCAGGAGTCCGATGAGGCGCTGGGGCCAGCGACAGAGGATGCAGCTGGAAGGAGCGTCCATCTGGATCCCACAGGCCGCTGGGTGTTGAGAGGTTATTCTTAGCCATCTTTTCTTCAGTCTTTATTTTCTCTTAATCAGGGCTCTCTTGATTTTGCAATTGGAGCTTTTCCCCTCCCTCTGTAAAGCAATGATTTTCCATATAGTAATTCTTTCCTTCTTTAGACTTCCCCGGAGGGGGTGGGTGGTTCTTTTTGTGCTCAGACGCTTTGCACATTGCCTCCCACCCAGCTCCTCCCGAGTGCTTTTGTGGCTGGTGGAGACCTATTATGTGAGCTGAGTATTTGACCCCATCTCCTTGTTTGTTTCCAGAGAGCTTAACCATAGCATTCTCCTTGCTAATTATTTTTTCCTAGCAACATCAATGTGAGTACATTTCCCGCCCTTCCTCCTTGTGCCTCATGTGTCCTGAATTCTGCTAGATTAATTTAACCTGAGCCTTAAGAGGCTGCAAAGCCGAGGGCAGGTGGCCCAGCTCCAATCTTTGGTTCCTGCGTCATAATCATAATCACTGGCATTGACATGGTGTTCTGTGGTTGACAAAGCACTTCCAC